>AP027105.1:50706414-50956909 GCA_028142955.1 Pinctada fucata
GACAATTTAGTGCTTTCGTGGACATTTTATTGACAGCTAGATCTCGGCTCGAAAAATACAAACTTGGTACTTTCTTCCAGTGGTGTTTCGTGAAATTCCATGCAGCGATTGCGATTTTAAACGTATAAACGTAAATTTTACGTTTTAATTTTCGATTTTTCAACATAATGAATATATAAAGTTATACTATGTTGGCTAAAAGGATAGTTAAAAGTGCTTTAATGACTTTATGATAACGAGAAAAGGTCGAATTTAACATGCATTGAACTTTTTTTATTTTTGAGTAAACAGAAGTATACGTCATAAAAGTCAAGTTTTTCATAAAAAAAATTGATTGGTCATTTAAGAATGTAACATACGATACCTATCATGATATTTCTCCTTAAGATTATGTTTTAACTTGAATCTTGCATATCCTACAGTAGAATAAGATAAAAACACGGATCGCCACATAGTATTTAGTAGATAGTATTTAGTATATTGTTTAGTATTTAGTTTACAATTGTTTAAATCTCTTTTCTTTTTTCTTTCTTCCTGATGTATACAACTTTCAATATCCTTGATTTGTTTATTGTATCTTCTCTCTTTTCTCCCTTCTGATTTAGACCTTATATTTATTCTCTGTTCGCCACTTCATTTCTCACGCATCAATTACTGCTTTCCTCACCAAGTACTGCTAATGTTGATAAAAACAGGATAGGAATTTATATAAGCATAATGCTTCTTTTCCAATCCTGCATCACTATGATTGTAATTATATAATATGTTGCCTTTCTGACAATAAATATGTTTAAACTAATATTTCTCATGAACATGACAGATGGTGCCTACACTCTTTTTACCGTTCTTTGCTAACGTAAGAAGAAATTTGTCATCTTTGCTAACGTAAGAAGAAATTCAATCAAGTGCAACGAGAAAAGTATAATAAATTATGAAATAAACTGGAGATGAAACATACGTGATGTAACATACGTTGTCTGCCACTACAATTCATTGGTATAAAATCATTTTTCTGCTGATCAGTGATAACATGGTAGGTCACATGGTTTGGGGAGATGTTGTTCGTTCATAATAAGCAAAAAGAATACTGCTACATGTATGTAGGAGAAAACATTGTGAAATTACTTTTATCCCAGATTTTACCCGATTTTGAATAGTGTCAGAAACTTTATGTAAAATTTTCAGAAATTAAGTATCACACGTATAAGATAGTTCAATGCTATTTTCAAAACACATAACTGTTCATGATAAGCTCAAATTTCCTCTGTTGTACATATTTTTGTGTATTTTAAGGTCGTAACATACGTTACAATTGGTAACAAATGTTACCATGTGCAATTCTTTCCATTTTGCGAATAAGTGCGAAGAACCGTCGGTTAAAAGTCCTGTATTCTATTAGATATTACATAGAACAATACAATTAGAGTATAAGCATGTAAGAAAATTTCATTCTATGCAATATTTGGCATAATATGAGCATTTTGCATTAAAGAATGAAGTAAAAGGTGAAAGAATACATCTCACATGTAAGAAATTTCACTCTGAATTAACTTCTAGTGACTTTCTAACTTTACAGTTTGAACCGTTATGTTTGAATTCAAATTCTTTGGTAATTGATGATACATCCATGATTGCACTGTATAATAAACGTAAAATTATGATTCTTCTTTTGGGAAACATACGTTACCATGTTTTTCTCATTTATTTGGAGACTTCTTTGGTCCATCACCAACCTCAAGTTAAGTAAAAGGGTTAAGACTTATCCACGTTCGTTAATAAACAAGGAAAATTGGGGTTTTGGTCCAATATGTTTTTATTAGATTAAAGTTAGAATGAATATCTTTCATAAATTAAATCTGTATTTGCTAATGTTTAAATCACTCCGATGAAAAGTTCTTAAAATGAATACTTGATTGATGAAATAAATGATGATTAATGATTGATTGATTGATTGATTGATTGATTGATTGATTGATTGATTGATTGATTGATTGATTGATTGATTGATTGATTGATTGATAAAACACAAATTAGACACACAATCAAGAGCGCTTGCTTCCTGTGATGTTCTGTGGTATTCTAAAAGAGATTGAAAAATTAATGCATTTGCAAGAGTCTTCTATGGTCATTTACCGAAACAAAATCTTGATAGAAGACCCTGAATACGCATTTCCTGTACGGTTTCGTGGAATTCTGTGCAGCTATTGGGGAGAAGTGAAACATGCGAAGACAATTTAGTGCTTTCGTGGACATTTTATTGACAGCTAGATCTCAGCTCGAAAAATACAAACTTGGTACTTTCTTCCAGTGGTGTTTCGTGAAATTCCATGCAGCGATTGCGATTTTAAACGTATAAACGTAAATTTTACGTTTTAATTTTACGTTTTAATTTTCGATTTTTCAACATAATGAATATATAAAGTTATACTATGTTGGCTAAAAGGATAGTTAAAAGTGCTTTAATGACTTTATGATAACGAGAAAAGGTCGAATTTAACATGCATTGAACTTTTTTTATTTTTGAGTAAACAGAAGTATACGTCATAAAAGTCAAGTTTTTCATAAGAAAATTGATTGGTCATTTAAGAATGTAACATACGATACCTATCATGATATTTCTCCTTAAGATTATGTTTTAACTTGAATCTTGCATATCCTACAGTAGAATAAGATAAAAACACGGATCGCCACATAGTATTTAGTAGATAGTATTTAGTATATTGTTTAGTATTTAGTTTACAATTGTTTAAATCTCTTTTCTTTTTTCTTTCTTCCTGATGTATACAACTTTCAATATCCTTGATTTGTTTATTGTATCTTCTCTCTTTTCTCCCTTCTGATTTAGACCTTATATTTATTCTCTGTTCGCCACTTCATTTCTCACGCATCAATTACTGCTTTCCTCACCAAGTATTGCTAATGTTGATAAAAACAGGATAGGAATTTATATAAGCATAATGCTTCTTTTCCAATCCTGCATCACTATGATTTTAATTATATAATATGTTGCCTTTCTGACAATAAATATGTTTAAACTAATATTTCTCATGAACATGACAGATGGTGCCTACACTCTTTTTACCGTTCTTTGCTAACGTAAGAAGAAATTCAATCAAGTGCAACGAGAAAAGTATAATAAATTATGAAATAAACTGGAGATGAAACATACGTGATGTAACATACGTTGTCTGCCACTACAATTCATTGGTATAAAATCATTTTTCTGCTGATCAGTGATAACATGGTAGGTCACATGGTTTGGGGAGATGTTGTTCGTTCATAATAAGCAAAAAGAATACTGCTACATGTATGTAGGAGAAAACATTGTGAAATTACTTTTATCCCAGATTTTACCCGATTTTAAATAGTGTCAGAAACTTTATGTAAAATTTTCAGAAATTAAGTATCACACGTATAAGATAGTTCAATGCTATTTTCAAAACACATAACTGTTCATGATAAGCTCAAATTTCCTCTGTTGTACATATTTTTGTGTATTTTAAGGTCGTAACATACGTTACAATTGGTAACAAATGTTACCATGTGCAATTCTTTCCATTTTACGAATAAGTGCGAAGAACCGTCGGTTAAAAGTCCTGTATTCTATTAGATATTACATAGAACCATACAATTAGAGTATAAGCATGTAAGAAAATTTCATTCTATGCAATATTTGGCATAATATGAGCATTTTGCATTAAAGAATGAAGTAAAAGGTGAAAGAATACATCTCACATGTAAGAAATTTCACTCTGAATTAACTTCTAGTGACTTTCTAACTTTACAGTTTGAACCGTTATGTTTGAATTCAAATTCTTTGGTAATTGATGATACATCCATGATTGCACTGTATAATAAACGTAAAATTATGATTCTTCTTTTGGGAAACATACGTTACCATGTTTTTCTCATTTATTTGGAGACTTCTTTGGTCCATCACCAACCTCAAGTTAAGTAAAAGGGTTAAGACTTATCCACGTTCGTTAATAAACAAGGCAAATTGGGGTTTTGGTCCAATATGTTTTTATTAGATTAAAGTTAGAATGAATATCTTTCATAAATTAAATCTGTATTTGCTAATGTTTAAATCACTCCGATGAAAAGTTCTTAAAATGAATACTTGATTGATGAAATAAATGATGATTAATGATTGATTGATTGATTGATTGATTGATTGATTGATTGATTGATTGATTGATTGATTGATTGATTGATTGATAAAACACAAATTAGACACACAATCAAGAGCGCTTGCTTCCTGTGATGTTCTGTGGTATTCTAAAAGAGATTGAAAAATTAATGCATTTGCAAGAGTCTTCTATGGTCATTTACCGAAACAAAATCTTGATAGAAGACCCTGAATACGCATTTCCTGTACGGTTTCGTGGAATTCTGTGCAGCTATTGGGGAGAAGTGAAACATGCGAAGACAATTTAGTGCTTTCGTGGACATTTTATTGACAGCTAGATCTCAGCTCGAAAAATACAAACTTGGTACTTTCTTCCAGTGGTGTTTCGTGAAATTCCATGCAGCGATTGCGATTTTAAACGTATAAACGTAAATTTTACGTTTTAATTTTACGTTTTAATTTTCGATTTTTCAACATAATGAATATATAAAGTTATACTATGTTGGCTAAAAGGATAGTTAAAAGTGCTTTAATGACTTTATGATAACGAGAAAAGGTCGAATTTAACATGCATTGAACTTTTTTTATTTTTGAGTAAACAGAAGTATACGTCATAAAAGTCAAGTTTTTCATAGAAAAATTGATTGGTCATTTAAGAATGTAACATACGATACCTATCATGATATTTCTCCTTAAGATTATGTTTTAACTTGAATCTTGCATATCCTACAGTAGAATAAGATAAAAACACGGATCGCCACATAGTATTTAGTAGATAGTATTTAGTATATTGTTTAGTATTTAGTTTACAATTGTTTAAATCTCTTTTCTTTTTTCTTTCTTCCTGATGTATACAACTTTCAATATCCTTGATTTGTTTATTGTATCTTCTCTCTTTTCTCCCTTCTGATTTAGACCTTATATTTATTCTCTGTTCGCCACTTCATTTCTCACGCATCAATTACTGCTTTCCTCACCAAGTATTGCTAATGTTGATAAAAACAGGATAGGAATTTATATAAGCATAATGCTTCTTTTCCAATCCTGCATCACTATGATTTTAATTATATAATATGTTGCCTTTCTGACAATAAATATGTTTAAACTAATATTTCTCATGAACATGACAGATGGTGCCTACACTCTTTTTACCGTTCTTTGCTAACGTAAGAAGAAATTCAATCAAGTGCAACGAGAAAAGTATAATAAATTATGAAATAAACTGGAGATGAAACATACGTGATGTAACATACGTTGTCTGCCACTACAATTCATTGGTATAAAATCATTTTTCTGCTGATCAGTGATAACATGGTAGGTCACATGGTTTGGGGAGATGTTGTTCGTTCATAATAAGCAAAAAGAATACTGCTACATGTATGTAGGAGAAAACATTGTGAAATTACTTTTATCCCAGATTTTACCCGATTTTAAATAGTGTCAGAAATTTTATGTAAAATTTTCAGAAATTAAGTATCACACGTATAAGATAGTTCAATGCTATTTTCAAAACACATAACTGTTCATGATAAGCTCAAATTTCCTCTGTTGTACATATTTGTGTGTATTTTAAGGTCGTAACATACGTTACAATTGGTAACAAATGTTACCATGTGCAATTCTTTCCATTTTACGAATAAGTGCGAAGAACCGTCGGTTAAAAGTCCTGTATTCTATTAGATATTACATAGAACCATACAATTAGAGTATAATCATGTAAGAAAATTTCATTCTATGCAATATTTGGCATAATATGAGCATTTTGCATTAAAGAATGAAGTAAAAGGTGAAAGAATACATCTCACATGTAAGAAATTTCACTCTGAATTAACTTCTAGTGACTTTCTAACTTTACAGTTTGAACCGTTATGTTTGAATTCAAATGCTTTGGTAATTGATGATACATCCATGATTGCACTGTATAATAAACGTAAAATTATGATTCTTCTTTTGGGAAACATACGTTACCATGTTTTTCTCATTTATTTGGAGACTTCTTTGGTCCATCACCAACCTCAAGTTAAGTAAAAGGGTTAAGACTTATCCACGTTCGTTAATAAACAAGGAAAATTGGGGTTTTGGTCCAATATGTTTTTATTAGATTAAAGTTAGAATGAATATCTTTTATAAATTAAATATGTATTTGCTAATGTTTAAATCACTCCGATGAAAAGTTCTTAAAATGAATACTTAGTTGAAAATATTGTGCTTGAAAATTGAAAAGGATAAAATCTTAAGAAAAAGCTGATCAAATGTCAAAAAATATTCTAACTTCAAGCAACTCTAGAGTACTAAAATCATCAGTAATTGATAATTTGAAACATTCGTTACTTCTGATTAACATCAATAATATGCTTCAAAAATTAAAAAGAGCTGTAAAAATGTCTTAAATTAAGTGTATTTGCATACATGCATACATGAAACTGATAATAAATAGCTTTCAGGATATCAAATTGTCACAAATTAAAGAAATTGATAATGAAACCCAGTCATTATGTTTGCACATTTATTGATTTGGTCGCTTTTTGTACCTGTAGCTCTTCTACACCAGAAAAGGGGTAAAAATTAAGAAAGGTGAACACAAATTTGTTAGTTTTGCAGAATAAAACTATATTTTGAAGAATTAGTGATAATAATGGAGAAATAACAGAGTAGGAAAATTTTTTTTACGCATTATAATGCGTAAAAAAAACACGTGTTACCTACATATTGCGTCACTATAGTGACGCAATATGTAGGTAACACGTGTTACATTGAGGTAAATTAATAAAATACGGTCATCTTTTAAATTCATATTTTAGAAAAACGGAAAAAGTAATGTTGAAAATATTTTGGGAATTAATCCCTCAGGTACGTAGCTTTATTTCCCAAAGAAATTGAAATTTTATGAAGACACTCATGTCACCTCATTTTCCAGACCCTATTTGCACGGTTTTATTGACTTTGAGTGTATAATGCCACTAAAAGTATTTCAATATTACCTTAATAAATAAAACACCGCTAAAGACGGTATAGCCAGATTGCAAAGTAAGTTTTTGTCACCAACTGGGTAAAGGTCACTACGTCAAATATTACAGCATACATTGAGAGGCCTTGTCAGATGCAACCTACATGTATAATATAAAGTTTCTACTGCATACAGTTCCATAGATTTTGATTAAACCAGAAACTTTAACCAAAATCTGTAACTAGGTCAAAGTCCAAGGTCAAGGTCACAATGTCAAAAGTTACGGCATAAATTTAGGTCTCGTCATGGGCAACCTACATGTATAATATAAAGTTTCAATTGCATACAGTTCCATAGATTTTGCTTCAACCAGAAACTTTAACCAAATCTTTAACTAGGTCAAAGTCCAAGGTCAAGGTCACTAGGTCAAACGTTACGGCATAAATTGAAAGGTCTTGTCATGGGCAAGCTTCCAACATACGATAAAGTTTCTACTGCATATAGTTCCTTAAATTTTGCCTCGACCAGGAACTTTAACCAAAATCTTTAACTAGGTCAAAGTCCAAGGTCAAAGTCACTAGGTCAAATGTAACGGCATCAATTGAAAGGTCTAGTGATGGACAAGCTTCATGTATAAAATAAAGTTTCTACTGCATATGGTTCCTTAGATTTTGCCTCAACCAGAAACTTTAACCAAAATGTTGACGGCAGACGGACGGACAGACGGACATCGTCAATCTATAGACCGGGATTGCTTTGCAATCCGGCTAAAAATATGGGGGAAAGACTTGAATAAAAATGTTGAAGTGCAAAATCATGTAACAGAATAACAGGCGCCACCTGTTGACAGATCCAGACAAAAAATCAGCAATACTTGTAGGGGACCATGAGTACTTCATTCTAATCAAGTTTCACCAAAATCCATTCAGCAGTTCTGGAGATGACGTCCAATATGTATTAAAATATCCCCTCCTTTCTTACATAAGAAAACAATTGATGGAAAATCAGAAAAATAAAATTGTCAACCAAAATCAATATAAAACCACTAAATGACTAAATATGACAAATATGCAGTAAATGAGAGCACAAAACCAAACATTGATAGAGATATTCAAAGAAGCAGTTAAAAAATGAGCATTTCTTACAAAGTCCAAAAAGACGTAAAAATTTGACTTTGGAGTGGAACCAAAAATAACAGCACTTCCAGATCATCCTGGTGCTTTCTTTTTGTTGAAATGTGCTTCGGATAGGTTCTGAAAAGAAGGGTTCCCTCTGGGACCCACTTTTGCCTCTGGTGGCGCCACCTGTTGACGTATCCGGACGAAAAGCAACGCAAGTACTTCATTCCATTCCTACCAAGTTTCATCAAAATCCCTTCAGTGGTTCTGGAGTAGAAGTCGAAAATAGACGGACGGACGACAGACGGTGGCTTATGGTTACTTTGAGCCTTTGTCTCATGTGGGCTAAAAAAGCCTTTAGTGCTTGCAATCTGTGAGAATTTATGACATAATGTTGAGTGGTGTAGAGATGAAGTCCAAAACAAAAACGTCAACTCAGCAAATCTGAACTCTCGGAGGCAGTTTTAAATAGATGACAATTAGCTAGAAAAACAAACTTGTGGTGAACCTTTCGTGCTTGCTTCTTATGAGGTTTCATGAAATTCCGTGCAGTGGTTGCTGAGGAGAAGCTATCCAATTAGCAGTAGGTTGCCATATGTTTTATGATCGCCTCGGTAAAAAAAATTGCGACCTATAATGAATAGTGGTGGAATTACTAGTATGTGCATCGGTAAGCCCCCTTCACACTTCCACGGATCGAGCCACGACTCCGCTACGACTCCAAAAACCGCGGCGAGTCAGGACGCAAAATGTACGATGAACCATGGACCTACGACTCCAGTACGGATTGCCACGGGTTTTAAAATACGAATCGACTACGGATAGCTGAGGATGGCTACGGATATCGTCCCGACATTACTACGGATTGCTACAACACGCGTACGGATAGATACGGATAGGTGCGGATTGCTATGGATTACCACGACTCGAGTAAGAATAGCCATGATTCGCGAAAGGATAGCTACGACTTCAGCACGGATTGGTAGGATTGGTAGGTTTCCTATGTGTTTTTAAACAATCATTATTTACCAAAACACCCAATTTTTGAAGTTGAGACGATCTCGCTTGTTTTTTTTTTTATCTAATAAAACAGTATTGAGGTTTTATACATGTCTTTATATCATTACCTGAAATTGAATAGTTGAAGTATTAACTCGTATAATGACCGAAAAACGCACAGAATACTGGTAGAATTTAATTTGAGGTATTCGATGTATAATAAAAATTACCGTTAAAAATCAATTTTTTTATGATCAAAAGCATAAATGAAGTATTCTTTGCTTCAAGACATGCGCTACGGGTTGCTACGACTCCCCTACGGATAGCTACGACTCTACTCCGTAGCGGAGTCGTAGAAAATTTTGAACATGTTAAAAAATTTTCTGTCTCATCCCGGATAGCTACGGATTGCCAAGGATAGCTACGACTTGTGCCGGATCGAGCTACGGATTGCTACGGATGTAAATTTCTTCTCGATCCGTAACTATCCGTGGCCCGATCCGTGAAAGTGTAAAGGGGCTTACGCAGAGATGTTATAAAAAGGTCTGTCCATTAGAGCCTTCGGTAGCCGTGTTTCTTTGTAGATTGGTTCGGGGGAAACTTAGTTTATAACATTCAGTACTACATGGCTTAGCGTGAGTTTTCATGAAATAACGTACAGTAATTTCAGTCGAAGTTGCTTATTAGAGCCCTCGGCAGCCAAATCTGTTGACGAATCGACTCGAAAATATAAACTTAGAAAATGTGACTTTAGTACTTGCATCTTATGACTTGCGTACATCGAGAACAGATCAATGTTTATGGTCTTCAAATTCATTAGCATAAATTTAGAGCAGATAAATTCACAGCATGGACCAGACATGCACGTTCCGGGTATTTAACCCTCGTCAGTGATTCTCAATCTAAACAATGAAATATGGCCAAATCTGTGAAAATTATGTCCTAAATATACGAAAAGACGTAGCTAGCAAGATGGCTGGGATATGATGCTACAGGACCTAGGTTTCAGAAATTTTAGAAAATTTTGTAAGGCACGGTCCATTTGATATTCTGGGGGGGGGGGGGCTTGGGTTTTTCGAAAAAAATAATTTTGCTCTCAATTTTGATGAAAAAAATTAATTTGCTTATGGTGTGACAGAAAAAAATAATCTTGCTCTTACAAATAATCTGAATTTGAAGAATTACCATAAAATTTTGCTAAAATTCTTGAAAATTTTTCCGGCTTGCTTCGCTCGCCGCAGTTTTCAAATTGTATCAAAATTTTTTGGCTCGCTTCGCTCGCCATATAGTCTTCTATCAAAACATTATTTACTAACGGCAAAGTTCATAGATATCAAAAGTTGTACATATATGTGAATGAAAAAAGGGCTTCCTTAAAAGCTTAAATATATTAGCAATACTAATTATGTATTGCTATTAATACATGTTGCATGTATCCCGGTTTAATCCCGATTGTCCCACATTTGGAAAAAATCATATCCCGATTGTCCTACATTTTTAAACAAACACATGCATAATGATAATACAAACATTCAGGTTATAGTCTATTTTATTGTTGTAGGTTTTTTGTTACACTTTTGAAAATGATATTAATATGATTAAATACGATAAATTCTTTATTATTACTCATAAGAGACACCCCCATCCCCTGTTTAATTTTTTTCTGGCTAAATGTTCTTGTGTATCTCTCTCTCGAACACTTTCATATGGGCATACACACCGTGGCGTATCACGTGATACGTAAATGATATGTTCCACGGGAATCCCCGTTGATTAAACCAAGTAAATTCTGTTTAAATCTTCTTTGTATGATTTAACTTTAGGCCTATCATATGGCCATTATCATCACTGATATGATGGTTATCTATTCTGGTCAAGAATAGACATGTATTCGGAGAACACTTTAACAGAATTTTTTCTATGCTCACCACATGTTTATCATATGGTGCACGGACAGATGCAAAATTTTCTATTTAAGTGTTCTCCAAATATACGACGTCTATTCTTGACCAGAATAAATTACCATCATATAATTAATGATAATGACCATATGATAGGCCTTGAATAAATTCATATAAAGTAGATTTAGACTGTATTTACTTGGTATAATCAAAGGGGATTCCTTTGGAACATATCATTTGTGTATCACGTGATACGTCACAGTGATACATTTACTCTTTATATTTTCATAAATAAGCAATATTTTCTCAAAATAAGCAGTTTTTGCAAAAAATATTTCTGTTCATTTTTGGCACCTTTATTGATTCGATTTAAAGCTATTGGATGTAATAATCAGAGTTTGTTTTTTTTTGCATCAGGAATTTCATTTATAATTGTAGAGTATGGGATAACTACTGAAAATAATAAATTTGAATCTACTATCGATAAATACAATCTTAGACTTATGGATTCTAGATCAAGATTTATAATTATAGTTCATAAATTGCACAATTCAACTGATAGAGCATATACATGTACTTAAATTGTATATGTACAGAAAATTAGTTTCGAAACGTATGCAATACAGTGATGAAAAGATCTTTATGTCAATGAAAAGAGGAGTCATACTGTTGTCACATTACGTTCCAGCAACAATTTAGGCATTTTCATTTTCAAATAGATTAGTATGACAAATATGGTTATTTATTTCATTTATTTCTAAAACTCCATCAAATCTGAGGTTTCCATAGGAATGTGCCTATTCGGACAATTATCAGACACCTTCATATCCGATTTTATGTTATTTCATAATTGTCATTGATTGCATCTTCATCCTTTCATATTTTTACCAATTTCATTATACTAGACACGTGTTTCGGATATTGAATCCTCGTCAGTAGTACTTACAAAAATCCTGGATCCGCCCATGTGGTTGATGTGGTTTGTAGAACGATTTTTGTGACCCTATATTTTGGCACTTTTTTGGGGGGGGGGGGGCCTCTAACACTAGAGGGATGATCCTAAACAAGAAATCTTAAAGTCATATATTTAGTCGCTTATTTGTTCATATTGCACTATCTATTTGCACCTTGATTTTTCTTGAACACCAGCATTGAATATATATATTTAAAATTATGTAAACTCTATACCATTGTAAACATTGGTTTATGAGAAATAAATGATTGATTGATAAAGTCCGAAAGAAAAATAAATAAAATAGATAAATAAATAAAAGCACACCAGAAAGTACAAAACATTCATGACGTTAATAAAGAAATCATGAATCAGACTTTAACCTTTACCCTTTGATCTCTGAATGAGATAATTGCCGCAATTACCTAATTAACCTGCACACCATATCCCGATTGTCCCACATGACTTTTATACCTTTTTTATATAAATGTGGGACAATCGGGATGACACCTCCCATAGAGTTCAATTTTATGTTCTTGTAAGCTTGGAAGGAGAACTTCAGTTATTCACCAATTTACAGTCCTTCCCCTCAGACCCTCTTATAACATGTTATATACATGTACCTTATATAAAAAGTTGAGAATTGTATTGTAAAATCTTTTATCTCTCTGTTTAAAAGTGAATTTAATACTTGCATAAAAATAAACTAATATATTAATATTACGAGTTTTGAGTGAAAATATAAATAATTTCTATTGATAAAACACAAACATTCTTAAAATGCGCATCACTTTGTTAAAAAAAATTTCCTTGCTCCAACTTTGCAAGAAAAAAATTATTTTGCCCCGGTCCGGGGTGAAAAAAATAATCTTGCTCCGACAAAAAACCCAAGCCCCCCCCCCCCCCCCCCCCCCCCCCCCTGAAGATCAAATGGACCGTGCCTAAACAGAAATTTTCAAATGCGTTTGAAGAAACGACCAACCGAAATTGATCGAACTTGGCTACATGTGCCCTCGGGGACTCCTGGTCCACCAGCAGTGACACTCACCAAGTAGTACAAATGGTAAACGTCTTCAAATTCATTAGCATCATTTTAGAGCAGATAAATTTACAGCATGGACCAGACATGCACGTTTCGGGTAATTAATTCTCGTCAGTGATCCTCAATCTAAACAATGAAATATGGCCAAATCTGTGAAAATTATGTCATAAATATACCAAAAGACGTAGCAAGATTGCTTGGATATGATGCTACAGGACCTAGGTTTCAGAAGTTTGAGAAAATTTTGTAAAACAGAAATTTTCAAATGCGTTTGAAGAAAGACCAACCGAAATTGATCGAACTTGGCTACATGTGCCCTCGGGGAATCCTGGTCCACCAGCAGTGACACTCACCAAGTAGTACAAATGGTAAACGTCTTCAAATTCATTAGCATCATTTTAGAGCAGATAAATTTGCAGTATGGACTAGACATGCACGTTTCGGGTATTTAACCCAGTTATCAGTGATCTTCAATCTGAACAATGAAACATGGCCAAATCTATGAATTTTTTTTTTCGAGAATTTAGCCTGTTTTCGGTCCTATGTTTATGATATGATCAATGGCGTTAAACCGGTAAAATAAATTTCAGTTACTATCATCCCAATAAAGGTTTGTTCACATTTCGCCTCAACTGTGAATTTCGGGTAAATTTTATGTGAAAAAGTACGAAGGCGAAATGGGAATTTTAGTAAGGCGAAATGGGAACCATGGGGTGCAATTAAATTTGAATTTTGTCTTAATTGGCATTAATCAGTAATTTAAAATATTTTAGATAGATTTTTAAATAGGCAGAATTGTTTTTCACAAATATTGTATCGAGAAGTTGATAGAGTTGTTGGTTCCTTCTTATACTGTTGCGACTGAGATGTTTTTTATGCGTTCAGCTAAACATTATTATAAGAGGGTACTATGTATGGAGTTGATGCGAACGTTCGTACCTTTTTTCTCCTTTTTTTCTTTACATTTAGATTTTTGTAACCGTTGCACAAAATATAACCAAATACTACAGAAGTCAAATACAGCGTTCTCAAATTTAGACAGAGTTATTGATTTCGGCCATATCCCGTTTAGGTATAGTAGGGTCATCATAATTATGATAAAAATGATAATATAGTACAGTTACCATTGATTCGCAGTTTTATATAGTATTTTTGCTGTATAAAAGAACTTGTAAGTAGATGCCATGTCTTCCATGAAAATCAATACTAAACAATATATAAAAGCAGTGGTAACATTGGTAACGGACCTAGCTACACGTATACTAAATGTAAGTAGCATTACCTCAATGTCTCATAAATGTAATAAAGACAGCGTAAACCAAAATATAGCTTTTCCTGTGAGTACTCATTTCATCTCTTATAAAAGCTGTTTTCTTTATGTATATTCATTTATTTAATCTAAGTTTTATTGGAACATATACTCATGTCAACGTTGAGTTTCTCGTTTTGTTTTCTTCCTTCAACATCTTAATAATTCTAATATTAAAGATTATTATTTTGAATGAGTTTGTTTCAGTCAACATCATATTAATAATCCGAATTTTCTGTTACCATGTTTATCCTACCTCTTCACGTCTCCCCTGCTAAGTATTTCTGTGCTTTGTCCTCTGTATTAACTTTAGATCATGACATCCGTTTGAGTTGGAAGTTTGCATTTTGATCTTTAACGTTCTCTTTTAATCACCCTTTTATTACTAATAGGTGTAATCACAGAAAACAAGCTTAATCGGACAGACAGACGGACATGAAACATATACATGAAACCACAGGGATTCATGTCGTTTTCCTCATTATATGATGGTATTAGGGGGGTCATATAACGAGGAAAGCGACATGAATCTCTGTGCATGAAACATATATGTATATAGTCCCCTCCGGTTTCATCGGAAGGGGGCTTAATAAAATAAAACAAAAATCTCATTCATACATATATAATTAATTTTGGTGGTTTAAACTTTATAAAGGAGTAGGGGCAAAATCTGCTGTTTTTGGTCCCATTTTTTGCTATTTTCAAAAATTGTTTTCAACAGATTTTTATCTTTTAAATAAGGGTTGAGATATTGATGTTTATTGAAACTGAATAGAACAAAAAGATATTATAAATGAATATCGTCCGCCAAAATTGCCATCTATTACCAAAATTAATGGTAAAATGATAACAAGAAGATTTCAACATTATACATGTGTAGTTTAAAGTATATATAGAGCAAGCGCGTATAACAAAGTCATACTTTTCATGAACATCCAGATTATTGAAAGGAATGTCTCATGTGAGTTTGTACCTGTTACATGCTCTTCTCTAGGACCTACATTGCCCCTTGCCGAAAAATATTGCAGACATATAGAGCTAAATTTTCAATGATTTTGCCCTTAAAGGTAGGGTTTTGGAGAAATCACATGAAATATGAGCTTTTTTTTGTTTACAAGAAGCTTGCTGAATGAGAAAATATGATTTTTTTTCAAAAATTTTGATTGGGGCCAAAAATTGTCAATTTTGCCCTCACCCCTTCAAATTGTATATTTTGGCTTTGGGCATCTTCGGTATAAAAGTATAAAAACGCAAGAAAAATAAAGCGGGTCATGCATACAGTTTTTTCCCATCCGAATGAAAATTTTCTGATTTTTTAGATATTTTCAAATCATTCTGTTCATTAGATACAGAGCAAAAGAGGTTCGAACTCAGCTTCTCCGGACAGTAGGGAATCGTACATTGATTAAATCAATGTGTTATTTTTAAATTTGCAACATTTTTTCACCAATTGTGTGACAATTTTTATTTATCTATTTTTTATTTAGAAGGGATTCCTTTTTAAGATATGACGAAAAATACCTAAATTTTCTCAAACAACTATTCTTAAATTGTTACTACTACTACTTTTCGACCACTGGAGCGCGACACATTACATTCAGTTTGGTTCAAAACGGAATTAAGAGAAACCCTCGTAAAAAAACGGTAGAGATTATGCAGTATGTTTCGTTTCGCCTCAGTTTCCAGTATTACCACTATATATTCTTTTTTTCTGAACACATGGTTTTACAAGTAGAAAGTAATATTTATATATCAGTTTGCCTATAGTGTGTTCCCATGATGATGTCATACCTCTAAATTAACTGCCATGTTGGATTACAACTTTCGGACTTTCATAACTTACCTTCTGACTATTCTTTAAAAATATCTTGTTGATTGTAATTCTCATCAAGACATAGATGTAAACGGTGTGAAAACTTAAGAAATTTTGTTAAATTATAGCAATTTTAACATAGCAGAGATGGATGAAGTCCGAGAGTTGTAATCACTCTAGCAAATGGAAGAAATATATGGCTATGTGGGAACACACTTTTCGTATTGCTTGTTTTGATACTAGTGCATGCTTATCATCAAATGATAACACATACAAGGAAAAAGCAAAGCTTCGCAATATATGCTTCACGCAGTGAGGTTCCCCGCAGTGCTAAAGGGGGATGAGTGTATGTTTATCTATTACACTCATGCTCCAAATCATGTACAAGAAGAAACTGCTGAAGATCGAATGAAATGGCACTGAAAAACCTTATGATGTAGGGATGCTGTGAGGTAAGTATTCCATCTTTTTTTTCGATTTCGTTTCTTCAAGATGGGCCTCTTCTTTTTTTGCAAATTTATTTATTTCATTTTCATTGACTTTGTATATTAGATCAAAAGTTCCATAGATAGTTGATATGGCGGAGGAGAAGGCCAACAGTTATATACTGAGTAGTCCCCGACAGGACGCCGAGGCGTACAGCGCTAACTTTGGGGCACACAGGGTCGGTATAACACCCCAGGAAATGGCAGAGTATTACTCACAATGGGCCAGACAAGGAACCTATGACGAAGTACACACATTTTTATCTTCTGTTCATGCTTCTAACAGATCTTTGGTATCTCAAAATCCTTAAAATCCTCTAGACGTATATATGATAAAAATCAAGGATGTATTTTCTCCGAAAAGCCTTATATATATATGGAACGCCAAATTAACAGAAACTCAAATAATTAGAGAGCTCTTCAATTAATTAAAGAGCTCTTTAAAAGAATTAGAGAGCTCTATAATTCAGTTAAAGAGCTCTTTTATTATTACTGACGGTATACTGTAATCATACGAAACCTACTTGCACGGATAGAATACCTCTTGGCAATATGATTGGTTGACAATTGCATAAAATGCAAATTTCCGTCTAGGTTATTCAGAACCTGTGTATAAGATTCTCTCACCAGGTCGGCTTAAGAGTCTAGATGACCTGACAAATGAAAGTCATATCGCATCAGTGTATTTTCTTCCGAAATTTGCATCGAAAAGTCTTTGAACCGATCCGTCCTATAACAATCGCAGATTTTCGGAAATTTCCGTCACTTGAATCGGAAAAACGCGGAAAAGCCCGGAAATGTGCGATTGGTAAATGCATTTTCTAACTAGAATTTTACAACATTATTGAGCGCAATAAATGAATAAAAGAGGGCAATAATTGTATTATTGCGCTCAATAATACAATTAGAGAGCTCTTTAATCCTTTTTATGAGCGTAATAAATATGTGAATTAAAGAGCTCTTTAAAAGAATTAAAGAGCTCTTCAATTAATTACAGAGCTCTATAAAAGAATTGAAGAGCTCTCAAATACAATTATAGAGCTCTTTAATTCATACAAAGCCGATTTTTGTAATTAGAGAGCTCTTTAATTCAATTGAAGAAATCTTCAATTGTTTTACAGAGCTCATTACTTTAATTAAAGAGCTCTATAATACTTTTAGAGAGCTCTTTAATTATAATATAGATATGTCCGTTTTAAAGAGCTCTCTAATACAATTAAAAGAGCTCTCTAATACAATTGAAGAGCTCTCTAAAAGAATAAAAATGTTATGATCGCTGAGCGATATAGTCCCCTACCGGCGGCATATGTTTATGTCCTGCAACTCTGCCTATGAATTACTCTTCAATTAAACATGTATGAGTTTTAATTGAACTTACTGTCTGTGCAGCTCTGTTCTGAGGTTTTATCTGCTTTAGCTTTATCGATTCGAAAAAGAGGTCAAGCGTGACGAAAGTTGAACTTGCTCTGTAACTACAAGACTAAGCTGAGTATCAAATTTCACATAAATATCTCTATTTGTTGCAGAAAAAAGTCTCGAAAACTGACAAAAACTGAATTGTGCAAGTCATCAAGGGGCAAAACTCCTTGAAAAATAGGTCAAGCATGACGAAAACAAAACTTGCTCTGTAACTATACAAGACCAAGCTGTTTATCAAATTTCACTTGAATATCTCTATTTGATGCAGAAAAAAGTCCGGAAAACTGACAAAAACTAAATTTTCCAAGTCATCAAGGGGCATAACTCCTCGAAAAATGGGTCAAGCGTGACAAAAGTCAAACTTGCTCTGAAACTATCTAAGACCAAGCTGTATATCAAATTTCATCTGAATATCTACATCCGTTGCAGAAAAAAGTCCGGAAAACTGACAAAAAGTGAATTTTCCAAGTCATCAAGGGGCATAACTCCTCGAAAAATTGGTCAAGGGTGGCGAAAGTCAAACTTGCTCTGTAACTATCCAAGACCAAGCTGTGTATCAAATTTCATCTGAATATCTCAATCCGTTGCAGAAAAAAGTTCGGAAAACTGACAAAAAGTGAATTTTCCAAGTCATCAAGGGGCATAACTCCTCAAAAAATGGGTCAAGCGTGACGAAAGTCAAACTTGCTCTGTAACTATCCAAAACCAAGCTGTGTATCAAATTTCATCTGAATATCTCCATCCGTTGCAGAAAAAAGTCCGGAAAACTGACAAAAAGTGAATTTTCCAAGTCATCAAGGGGCATAACTCCTCAAAAAATGGGTCAAGCGTGACGAAAGTCAAACTTGCTCTGTAACTATCTAAAACCAAGCTGTGTATCAAATTTCGTCTGAATATCTCCATCCGTTGCAGAAAAAAGTCCGGAAAACTGACAAAAACTGAATTTTCCAAGTCATCAAGGGGCATAACTCCTCGAAAAATGGGTCAAACGCGACGAAAGTCGAACTTGCTCTGTAACTATCTAAGACCAAGCTGTGTATCAAATTTCATCTTGATATCTCCATGCGTTGCAGAAAAAAGTCCGGAAAACGGATATTCGGACAGACGGACAGACGGAGGGACAGACGGACGGACGGACAGACGGACGGACAGACAGACCGAGAGGAAACTAAGAGTCCCCTTCGGCGTTGCCGGTAGGGGACTAATTATAGAGCTCTGTAAAAGAATTAAAGAGCTCTTTAAAAGAATTGAAGAGCTCTCTAATTACAATAATCGGCAATGTATGAATTAAAGAGTTCTATAATTTAAATAGAGAGCTCTTAAATTCTTTTATAGAGCTCTACAATTAATTGAAGAGCTCTCTAATTCTTTTAAAGAGCTCTTTAATTGATTGAAGAGCTCTCTAATTATTTGAGTTTCTGTTAATTTGGCTTTCCATATATATATGCTATACAAGTATTCAACACTTTCCAAACAGCAAGCTAAAATTTCAAACTTAAATTATATGGAAAACAGAATGAACAGTAGATCCCAATGTTAATGACAATCAAGCATAGGGCTATACAAGACTCCGGTACTCTTTTTTATACTGCTGATGCACAATCTCGCAGCGAGATTATATGTTGTAGAACCAAGAAGCATAGAACACAAACACCAACTGTCTTTTGTCTTCATTCAAATTGACAATGAAAGTAGCACATGAAAAAAGAGAAAAGGTGTATGATGTGAAATGCTGTAGTTATCCGAGTAGAAAGCGTACGACGTACGTTGCATGGTACGCGTATTCGCACAAAATTAATGAATCTGCATGATGAAATGGTATTATCAACATAAAATATTTGTGAAATGTAAATCAAAAATATTTATTTTGTCTATGTTTATACTCCCGTCGAAAGACGGAACGTATTGTGTTGTGGCACTGTCCGTGAGTCCGTGCGTGCGTCCGCCCATCCGTCCGAGGTGATGTTTTCCGGACTTTTTTTAAGCCTTTATGAAGATATTGAAATGAAACTTCACACATGACTTCATATCAAGCGGCGTAAGATCAAGTTCGAGTTTCGGAAAAATTGACCTATTTTTAGCAGAGTTATGGACCTTGAACATAGAAATTTTACAGTTTTTCCGAACTTTTTTTAGCAGATTATACAGCTATTATATTGAAATTTCATTTATGCCTTTATGATAAATAATTAAAGATCCAGTTCGAGTTTGGAAAAATTGACTTATTTTTAGCAGAGTTATGGCACTTGAACATAGAAAATTTTCTGCAATTTTACAGTTTTCCGGACTTTTTTCTTGCAGCCTTTACAGCTATTGAATTAAAACTTGATATATGCCTTTATAATAAATAATTACAGATCCAGTTCGAGATTCAGAAAAACTGACCCATTTTTAGCAGAGTTATGGCCCTTGAACATAGAAATTTTCAACAATTTTACAGTTTTCAGCAGATTATAAGGCTATTGTATTGAAACTTCATTTATGCCTTTATGATAAACGTTCGAGTTTGGAAAAACTGACTTATTTTTAGCAGAGTTATGGCCCTTGAACATAGAAATTTTCAACAATTTTACAGTTTTCCGGACTTTTCTTTGCAGCCTTTGCAGCTATTGAATTGAAACATGATATATGCCTTTGTAATAAATAATGACAGATCCAGTTCAAGATTCGGAAAAATTGACCTATTTTTAGCAGAGTTATGGCCCTTGAACATAGAAATGTTCAACAATTTTACAGTTTTCCATCCTTTTTTTCGCAGCCTTTGCAGCTATTGAATTGAAACTTGGTAAACACCTTCATAATAATGAATTTCAGATCCAGTTTTAGTTTGTGTTCAATTGACCTTTTGTTTTTTGCAAAGTTATAGACCTTGAACTTAGAATGGCTCTCAGCCCTAGAACCTTGGGTTGGCTTTAGCAAGTCAAAGAGCCCAATGTTTTTATAAGGTTAGGGGTCAATGTCATTTTGTGGCTGAAATTAACAGGGTTTTATGGAAATTTATATTTTGACAACTAATTCGAATACTAATTTTGATTAAAACTTTGTACACTTGAAGAACAACACGTGTTCTTTCATTTTTCTCACCAGTTTTCTTTTTCTTTTTTGTCTATTAACAATTGAGAAATTATATGTAAAAGTCAAGTCACTTTGAGACTAAAACTGACATAATTGCATTCATAATATTATCTATGAGAAATTAATACCCCGACGGGCGTATCTTGCAGCGTTGGCGTTGCTATTTTTAACAGTAGTCAAAAATAAATAGTCAAAATAAATATTCTTTTATTTTCAATCCACAAATATTCTATGTTGACAGTATTACAAAAATCTTTGATCATAACGAATATAGACTCCTTGATGAAGTTTCGTTTAAAAAGTTTTGGTGTTTTCACAATATAGGATCTGAGCCCGGAGCGTTATCGAGGTCCTGCCCTAGCTGCCGATGTCATAGCTCAAACATATCTACATAACAGACATTCCGTCAAAATCCTAGACGTGGCAGCGGGTACGGGACGTCTGGGTACCGAGGTATGAGAATCACGCGCTTTATAGTCTTATATATCAAAACTAAGATATATTCTTATGAAGTGTGATATATTGTACGGAATATACAAATGCATAAGATTATAATACATTCCAGACTATCAGAGGTATATCAACACAATTTATATATCATAATATGAATTTTTTGGTGTGGTGGAGTGTTGCAGTACGAATAAATTTCTATTCTTTGGAAATTGCCTGTGGCTTATTCGGGGGGGGGGGTATATTAGGAAGGTGCCTTGAAAAGTAAGCGTTGATTTGCTAATTTGGTAAAATTTCGATACAACTTTGAAATTTGCAATGGGCCGGAATTATGTCCAGTACAATGGGAAAAACACTGCAAAATAACGGAACGCAAATAGAATCTAGCAAAAATGAAAAGGTAGTTTGCTTTTCCTCAATTTAGCTACACAAACAAGGATTTCGCTGTTTGGATGGTTTGGACCCAGCAGAGGGCATGCTTGCCATTGCCAGGAAGAAAAACATATACAGGCATTTGTTCTGTGAATTTATGCCAACTGAAAATATCAACATTCCAAAAGGTATTCATATGTTTATATTTTGGAAAAAAAATCATTTGTAACAGATTGTTTACCAGAAACAATATATATATAATTAAGATTCCACGGAACAATGTTGTCGTAGGAATCATAGGTAATATTTTACAACAGGTGACTATGACGTGATAGCGGTGGCAGGAGGGATGGGTGAAGGTCATATACCATGTAAGGCACTCGGGGAGATGGTTAGAATCACAAAGTCAGGTAAAAATATTCACTGGCCTCATCATCTCAAGTCTTTTTCCTCTTTCAAGTTTCAACAAAACTACATGGGGTTGAAGCTTACTTGCTGTTGCGCACACAGGCACCAGATTCCTAGTGAGAAAACTAAAATCCATCTGAAACGCCCTTTCTCTTCTCTTTGTCCGGGAGTTTAAGATGTGGTTTTAATTTTATTATAGGAATCTGGCGCCTGTGGTAACGCATGGTGAAAGAAGTCAAAATTTTCATATTTACAAAACGTGATTAAAAATTAGGTCTTATTCAGATTTATACAAAGTATGTGGAGAGATTGTTCTATAAAATATATAAACAGTGAGTGAGTTTACCACAGAGTCTATCAATGTCTGAGTGAACGGCTAGAGAAGGAGGGTTAATGCAATGGTCAGACTGGTGCGCTCGCGTCTCGCCTTTCAATATAAATTTTGTTTGTTTGACAAACAGGTGGATGCTCATCTGGATCTAGAAGGGGTTAGGACCAAAAATGCTATTTTTTTCCGTTTTTATTTTCAAAACCATTCCATGAATTGTATTCCGGTATTGGAACCCCCCTCTCCCCGGAAAAAATCTAAATCTATCCATGCGGTCATAGGAGATTTTATCCATTTGGACCTTTTATACCAACATCTGAGTCAACATCAGAAATATATGTTACTTTGAATGTACCACATATGTAATAGGTTCGTTATAGACATTTATCGACTGTCCAGGTGTATTTCTCTGAAAATGAAAAGTAATGCTGATATTTGATACAGCTGAAAACCATATCATTCGTATGTAAGTTTATTTTAAAGTAGTAATGCAAGACTACATCTACTGCATGCTTATTGCTGACAATTGTAATGTAATATAGAGACAAAGGATTTCAGCAAGTGAAGACAAAATCATATGATACACTACACTTTGCAGAAAATTCTATCTGATATACAGGAGTCTATATTAGATTTACTTGGATTTCAATCAGCAGTTGTATAAATCAATACAGGTAATATTAGAAGTTACATAGGAAATTCTTACTGCCTTGAAGTTATACTATAAAACTAGTACTAGATAAGGAATATAAGATTACCAGTGATCTTCTACAAGCCTTCTGTGGAGGGAAACAGCTCATTTTACAACAGAAAAAAAAATAAAGTAAGAAATATAAAAGAAGAAATCAAAGAATTGATATGTGTTTCCATAGGAGGCCATGTTGTCATAGTGATGAGAGAGGAGTATTTGGACCATGTAGCTGAGTACAAAGACAGGCTAGAACCAATCATGCTGGAATTAGAGGACCAAGGATTATGGCAACTTCTACAAAGAAATGTCGTCCCAAATTATTCATTTGACAACAATGGTGTGATTTTCCTATTCAAAGTGTGTTAAGATTCTATTTATCAATCGATGTATTCTGCCGATCCCTCATATTTGAGTATTACCGGCAGATCTGAAGACTTCTGAAATATGCCCTCACATTTAACCCTGATGCCTTTGGACTTTTTGTGAAAAATATAAACTATTAATTTATTATGTTATAGAAATATGACAAGTATGATTTTAAAAATCACAGGAGCTTGATGTCAACGATCCACAGGAATGTCCACCTCTACTTTTGACTAGAAAGAGATGGGAAGGAGCGGGTGTCATTGAAGGTTGTTGGCATCGAGCTCCTGTGATTAAATTGCATTTTTCAAAGAAAACAAAATTCTACACTCACTAGTACTCTAATAGGAGCCTCAAAAGATACAAAAAAGTTATCTTTACATATGAAAATTTGAAGTGACTTTAAAAAGAAATGTATCACCTATGGATAATTTTTTTTTCTATACAATTGTAATGCTACATGAACACTGAAAAATGTGTCTAAATATTTTTATTTAAAAAAAAAAATATGAGTCTCTAATTTCTGAAGAACTTGAATATCTACATGTACATGTATTGTGAATGTAACCATGGTAATAGTATCTACGTCATTAAATAAATATTTTGACAGTATCTTATTATTCCTCTTGTTTATCTCAACTGATTTAATCATGAAAATCCCCCCCCCCCACTCCTCAACATAGCCCCTCTGTTATTATGTTAACTAATGACGGCTCTTCATATGAAAGGATTCTACTAAGATTAACCAAGTTCTGTTGATAAGTATGTACACTTTAGCAAATGTTATGTAGTGTCTTTAGAAAGTTTGTATTTGTGACCCTGACCATAATGCTTTCTTTCATTTATATGTTTTATTAACTAGCTTTGACAACTTTGAGAAATAAGTCTTCTTGGTTTTAAATAATGTGAATACCAATTTCCACCTGTGACCTTGACAATGAAAATTTATTAACCTTTTTACATCATGAACACTAATTATTACAAATAAGAATTGATAGGGTTCTTCCTTGCACCAGAGGCAATAAGAACTAGAACTGCCCTTAAAGTAATGAATTATACCCCCTGCGGGAGCATCATAGCAATACCCCTTACAGTAAAAAAGTAGGTCAAAGGTCAAGGTCACTAGGTCAAACGTCATGGTATCAAATGAAAGTTCTGGTCATGAGGAATCTACATGTGAAATATCAAAGCCCTATGATGTCCCCTATCCCTTATAATTAAAAGTAGGTCAAAGGTCAAGGTCACTAGGTCAAAAGTCATGGTATCAAATGAAAGCTCTGGTCATGAGGAATCTATATGTGAAATATCAAAGCCCTATCCCTTATAGTTAAAAATCATTCCAAGGAATGCATGTGTCGCCTGCAAAACATAGCGACACTCAGGAATCACTTTTATAGGGTGTGACATCCAAGTGTGACAGATAGACGTACAGACAGACAGACAACGGACAAAGTGATCCCTAAGTGTCGCTATGCTTCGCAGGCGACACAAAAAGTAGGTCAAAGATCAACGTCACTAGGTCAAAAAGTCATGATATCAAATGAAAGCTCTCATCATGAGGAATCTATATGTGAAATATCAAAGCCCTATCCCTTATAGTAAAAAAGGAGGTCAAAGGTCAAGATAAAAAGTCATGATCTCAAATGAAAGCTCTCATCATGAGGAATATATAAGTGAAATATCAAAGCCCTACCCCTTATAGTTTAAAAGTAGGTCAGAGGTCAAAAGTAGGTCAAAGGTCAAGGTCACTAGGTCAAAAGTTATGGTATAAAATGAAAGCTTTAGTCATGAGGAATATATATGTGAAATATCAAAGCCCAACCCCTTATAGTTTAAAAGTAGGTCAAAGGTCGAGGTCAAAGCAACAAGGTCAAATGTCATGGAGTAAAACTTGTTATGATGAATGTGTGTATGAAATATTAAAGACTTATCACTTATCCTTGAAGAGATATTCGCTTTAAAAACCTTTAACCAAAATATTACTACAAGGTCAAAGTTCAAAATCAAGGTCACTAAGTCAAATGTCTTGGTATCAAAATGTAGTACTTATTATGGTGAATGCATGTATGAAATATGAAAGCCCTATCACTTATACTATGTGAAAATATATATGCTTTAAGAACTTCTTAACCAAAATATAACTACAAGGTCAAAGTTCAAGGTCAAGGTCACTAGGTCAAATGTCATGGTATCAAAATGTAGTACTTATTATGGTGAATGTATGTATGAAATAAGAAAGCCCTATCACTTATATACCCCCCCAAACTTCGTTTGCAGGGGGTATAATTATCATGGTATTTCAACAATCTCATTGAGAAACATGCAAAGAAACATTCTATTTCATAGTACAGATAATGTTTTACACAAATTCCCTCAGCGACCTTGACCTTTGACCTTTAAAATAACTAGGATTTTTTCTTACATCTCAAATAACAATTGTAAAAAGACAAACCAAATTCCTTTGAGAAGATGCAATCTAGAATGTTTATAATATGCTATTCTGTTCTCTTATGACTTCGAACTTTGATTTTGACCTTGAATTTCATTACATCATAAGAGAGAAATGTCCATGTTTTCCAGTTTTGATTGTACCTAGTACCTAGTACCTTTGGCCAAAAATATGAATTTATTACTAAGCAATTGGTGCGAAACATTTGACCAAGTGCTACTGAAAATTGTTGTTTCAATCTCTTAAATTGATGGCAAATGTTTCATACACTGAACATGTAAATGGTCGGCATACTGTATGTAAATCACCCTGCAGCATTGAAGCAAGGGGATTATTAAGTGATGCAAGCCAATATCAAAATATGACAGAGTAGTATCAATATACCATCAGATCTTTATTGCTTCAGTATTTCAACAACTTTACAATCAAATTGTAGTTGAAACAAAATCTCTTAGAAACATATGCCAACTTGATTTAAACATAGTGTAATCAAAGATTACGAAGCTCACCTCGCGGCAGCAAAATTCAATTAAAACATATCTCTAGGTACATGTATATTGGCTTTAAAAGAAAATCACTCAAGTGGAAAAAAAGTAGGTCAAGGTCATTTTATGAAAGTTTGATCAAAGATACATCCAATATGCAATTTTGGTACATGTAGCACTTATACTTTGCTCAATATTAGCCTTTAAAGGCAAAATCACTCGAGCGGAAAAAGTAGGTCAAGGTCATTTTATGAAAGTTTGATCAAATATACATCCAATATGCAAGTTTGGTACATGTAGCACTTATACTTTGCACAATATTAGCCTTTAAAGGCAAAATCACTCAAGCGGAAAAAGTAGGTCAAGGTCATTTTCTGAAAGATTGATCAAAGATACATCCAATATGCAAGTTTGGTACATGTATCACTTATACTTTGCTCAATATTGGCTTTTAAAGGCAAAATCACTCAAGCGGAAAAAGTAGGTCAAGGTCATTTTATGAAAGTTTGATCAAAGATACATCCAATATGCAAGTTTGGTACATGTATCACTTATACTTTGCTCAATATTGGCTTTTAAAGGCAAAATCACTCAAGCGGAAAAAGTAGGTCGAGGTCATTTTATGAAAGTTTGATCAAAGATACATCTAATATGCAAGTTTGGAACATCTAGCACTTAAACTTTGCTCAATATTGGCTTTTAAAGGCAAAATCACTCAAGCGGAAAAAGTAGGTCGAGGTCATTTTATGAAAGTTTGATCAAAGATACATCTAATATGCAAGTTTGGAACATCTAGCACTTAAACTTTGCTCAATATTGGCTTTTAAAGGCAAAATCACTCAAGCGGAAAAAGTAGGTCAAGGTCATTTTCTGAAAGTTTGATCAAAGATACATCCAATATGCAAGTTTGGTACATGTAGCACTTATACTTTGCTCAATATTGGCTTTTAAAAGCGAAATCACTCAAGTGGAAAAAGTAGGTCAGATGCTGCATCCGATGCATGGGTCCATCTCGGCATCCAAAGATGAATCACTTGTGCAAGTTTGGTTACTGTAGCATTAGTACTTTGTTAGATACTGAGCTACCCCAAACTTCTTATCCAAATCACTCAAGCGTAAAATGAAGGTCAGATGCTGCATCCAGTGCATGGGTTCACCTCAGCATCCAAAGATGAATCACTTATGCAAGTTTGGTTACTGTAGCATCAGTACTTTGTCAGATACTGAGCTACCCCAAACTTCTTAACCAAGTCACTCAAGCGGAAAATGTAGGTCAGATGCTGCATCCGATGCATGGGTTCACCTCAGCATCCAAAGATGAATCACTTGTGCAAGTTTGGTTACTGTAGCATCAGTACTTTGTCAGATACTGAGCTACCCCAAACTTCTTAACCAAGTCACTCAAGCAGAAAATGTAGGTCAGATGCTGCATCCGATGCATGGGTTCACCTCAGCATCCAAAGATGAATCACTTGTGCCAGTTTGGTTACTGTAGCATTAGTACTTTGTCAGATACTGAGCTACCCCAAACTTCTTAACCAAGTCACTCAAGCGGAAAATGTAGGTCAGATGCTGCATCCGATGCATGGGTTCACCTCAGCATCCAAAGATGAATCACTTGTGCCAGTTTGGTTACTGTAGCATTAGTACTTTGTCCGATACTGAGCTACCCCAAACTTCTTAACCGGACGCGGACGCGGACGCGGACGAGGACGCGGACGCGTGGGGTTATAGCATAAGCTCACTCAACTTCGTCGAGGTGAGCTAAAAATGTTATGATCGCTGAGCGATATAAGTCCCCTACCAGCAGCATATATTTATGTCCTGCAACTCAGGATTTCACCTGAATATCTCTATTTGTTGCAGAAAAAAGTCCGGAAAAATTACAAAAACTGAATTTTCCAAGTCATCAAGGGGAACAGCTCCTCGAAAAATAGGTCAAGCATGACGAAAGTCAAACTTGCTCTGTAACTATCCAAGACCAAGCTGTGTATCAAAGGGGTAGGGCCACAAAGCCCGATATTGGCCCTAATTTTGATAAATTTTGAACATTGTACTTCATAGAATTTTTAAGTGTTATTTGACATTTTGAAACGTTTCCTACTGAATCATGAATCTACTTTTTGTAAACATTGCTTTTATCAACACCTTTTAGCCCTTTGAAAACACCAAAATAGGTCATATTCGGTAAAATTGATGCAAAAACTCAATATTTCTATTAAATTAGCAATGGCCGCATGCATTAACTGTGATGGAAAATTTATATGTAAAAGATTATCATTATATCCTCTTGTCATAAAAGTTTTATCTCAGTTAACGAATGCGGCCACATTGAATTCTACGACAAAAGACAAAATTCCCAGCATTTTTCACCATATTTTGTCAATAACGTCAAAATGACGTCACTTCATGACGTCATTACAGTTAAATGGCACATTGTTTGGTGATATAATTCTTTTCATGAAAAGAGGTAAACATTCGTGTATTTTCATGAGAGATATCAAGTATTCCTCATGAAATTTATTTTAAGAGAAAAATCAAGGGCCGATTTAGGGGTCTCGTGGCCCTACCCCTTTCACCTGAATATCTCTATTTGTTGCAGAAAAAAGTAAGGAAAACTGACAAAAGCTGAATTTCTAAGTCATCAAGGGGCATAACTCCTCGAAAAATAGGTCAAGTGCGACGAAAGTCAAACTTGCTCTGTAACTATCCAAGACCAAGCTGTGTATCAAATTTCATCTGAATATCTCCATCCATTGCAGAAGAAAGTCCGGAAAACTGACAAAAACTGAATTTTTCAAGTCATCAAGGGGCATAACTTCTCGAAAAATAGGTCAAGGGTGACGAAAGTCAAACTTGCTCTGTAACTATCCAAGACCAAGCTGTGTATCAAATTTCACCTGAATATCTCCAACCGTTGCAGAAAAAAGTCCGGAAAACTGACAAAAACTGAATTTTCCAAGTCATCAAGGGGCATAACTCCTCGAAAAATAAGTCTAGCGTGACGAAAGTCGAACCTGCTTTGTAACTATCCAAGACCAAGCTGTGTATCAAATTTCATCTCAATATCTCCATCCGTTGCAGAAAAAAGTCCGGAAAACTGATATTCGGACAGACGGAGGGACAGATGGACAGACGGACGGCGTTGCCGATAGGGGACTAATAATTCAATTCATTACTAGATTTATAGACTCTGAATCCCTCTTGCAATGTCTCTTCTTTATGTCAAACATGGGTTATCACAGATCACAAAGCTCACCATGCACCAGCATGTTATCATTGGAGCAAAATTCAATTATTACAATAAACATTTTTCTAAAGTAAATTTATTTAAGTTTAATCAAAGATATATCAAATATAAAAGTTTGGAGCATGTAGCACTTCGAGTCGAGGTTGTGACAGGTAATACTTTTTGGAAGGATTTTTATCATAAATTTGTTCCGAGTTGCTATGAACCGGAAGCAGCCAGGAACAGTGTAAGACAACAAAATGGATCTGAAGAGGCTTAGCCTAACATTTGATCTCAATGCCATGGTAAAACAAGCTAATATGTAAGTTTGGTTCATTTAGACTTTATACTTTGCTCAATATTGGCTTTTTAAATCACTCAAGCGGAAAAAGTAGGTCAATTGCTGCAACCAATGCATAAGTCCATCTAAGCATCCAAAGAGGAATCACTTTTGCAAGTTTGGTTATTGTAGCTTCAGTACTTTGTTAGATACTGAGCTACCCCAAACTTCTTGACCGAGTCAATCATTTGGAAAATGTAGGTCAGATGCAACATCCGATGCATGAGTTCATCTTAGCATTTCAAAAATTAATCACTTTTTCAAGTATGTTTACTGTAGCATCAGTGCTTCTTCAGATAATGAGCTACAAAAACTTCTTGACCCAGTCACAATGAGCTACTCCAAACTTCTTTACTGAGTCAATCTATGGAAAATGTAGGTCAGATGCAGCATCCCATGCATGGGTTCATCTCAGCATCCTAAGATGAGTCACTTGTGCAATTTTGGTTGCTGAAGCATCAGTACTTTGTCAAAAAACTTTCTGACCTATATCAAAGGAAGTCCAGATAAGTTTTAGTGGGAAAATTAAAACATGTATCAGATTCCTTCCTGTTGGAGAGTATGAAGATTGGTATAGTCTATTTTATCACTGAGTTCATGCCACATGAATTGTGAATTTTAAAAACTTTCTGACCTATGTTAAAGGAGGTCAGGATGTGTTCTGTGCACACAGTATCATATGTATCAGGCTTCTTCCTCTAGTTGTTGGAGGATATGAAGATTGACATCGTCTATGTTATCACTCAGATCCTCTGAGAATGATTCTGGATCCTCGTCTAATTCGTTTACCTACAAAATGTGGTAATACGAGTATAAGATAATTATTTATCAATAGAATCAATTATCATAGAATATAAAAATAGTTGCCAGAGTCACCTAATGCTCAATTTCTTAAGCTCATCCCCCCCCCCATTTATACAATTATACACAATTGTATACTCATGTAGCACCTATACTTTGCTCAATATTTGCTTCTAAAGGCAAATTCACTCAAGTGAAAAAGGTAGGTCAAGGTTATTCTATGAATGTTTGATTAAAAAATACATCCAATGTGAAAGTTTGGAACATGTAGCACTTAAACTTTGCTCGATATTGGCTTTTAAAGGCAAAATCACTCAAGCGGAAAGAGTAGGTTATGGTCAGTTTATGAAAGTTTGATCAAAGATACATCCACCATGTAAGTTTGGAACATGTAGAACTTATACTTTGCTCAATATTGGCTTTTAAAGCCAAATCACTCAAGCCGAAAAAGTAGGTCACTGTCATTTTATGAAAGTTTGATTAAAAGATACATCCAATGTGAAAGTTTGGAGCATGTAGCACTTATACTTTGCTCAATATTGGCTTTTAAAGGCAAAATCACTCAAGCGGAAAAAGTAGGTTACGGTCAGTTTATGAAAGTTTGATCAAAGATACATCCACCATGTAAGTTTGGAACATGTAGAACTTATACTTTGCTCAATATTGGCTTTTAAAGCCAAATTACTCAAATGGAAAAAGTAGGTCACGGTCATTTTATGAAAGTTTTATCAAAGATACATCCAATTTGTAAGTTTGGAACATGTAGCACTTATACTTTGCTCAATATTGGCCATTAAAGGCAAAATATTGCTATCTTAACATTTACTTATCATCTCAAAATTTGCCTTATCATTTGAAATTATTTTAAAAATCCCAACCCTAGGGGCTACATCCCCGTCTGGTAATATTAAATAAAGTATAATTAAACATTAACAGCAAAAAGAACCAACAGAATATGAATAAAGGAAAGGAAATTGTGTGATCTTAACATTAACCTTATCATATAGTTCGGACGACACCGATGCTGATGCCGGGGGTATTGCAATAGCTCTTTTGCACTAAAGTGCAGTCGAACTAAAAAGAATATCAAGTTTACCAACAAATTGTGGTAATACCAGTATATTAAGATAATCACTTATCAAAAGAATCAGTTATCATAGAATATAAAAAGAATATCAATAGCGTATCAGACAAGTTTAATTACAAAATGCGGTAATACGAGTAAAAGATAATAATTATTAGTAGAATGGCAACATAAGGCATGATTTTTATCAGTAGAATGGCAACATAAGGCACGTTAAATCAATCTAAGACATTAATAAAAAAAAACATAATTCTACCATAGAAGCAAGACAAAAATACACTTTTTTTATGTATAAAGATTATTCAGCGGTCAAATATGATATACACTTCTTTGGAAAAGTTTAAATGTAGCTTAAGAAAATGATACAAACAAGTCAACATATCATATAACATCCTCTCACTTTGCCTCTAGAGAGTGTCAACAAAGTTTTTCTTTTAATGCTAGTTGCGACCTTGACTTTCACCACGACCCAAAATATCTATAAGCTTCGTCCTCTTATCATGGGCAACTCACCAAGATGAATGAAATTCTGCGGTGACTGCTAGAGAGTCAATAAGCTTGTACAGACCAAGAACACCCCCCCCCCCCCCCAACTGAACAACAATGTTCAGTGACAGGATAATAATGATCATTTCATGAATTATACTTTTATAATTTTACTTTTCAAATGCCCCTCTTAAGTCTAAAATATGAAGAAGACATATATAGAAGACATGTTGAGGGAAGGGAAATTTATATTTTAGACTTAAGAGGGGCATTTGAAAAGTAAATCAAAAGTATAGATAAAAACGTCACCTTGAGTAGGTTATCATCATCAATATCTTTCTCTGTAAGCATGAGTATCCACCTCTACAAATACCTTACCATTATAGAGGATTCATATTATGAACAGTGAGGTGCACTGATAGAATTCTCACCTTGAGTAGGTTATCATCATCAATGTCCTTCTCCGTTAACATGAGTTCTTGTCGTGTGGTATCCACCTCTACAGATACCTTACCACTATATGAACAGTAAGGTGCATGGATAGAATTCTCACCTTGAGTAGGTTATCATCATCAATGTCCTTCTCCGCTAACATAAGTTCTGGTCGTGTGGTATCCATCTCTATAGACACCTTACCACTATATGAACAGTAAGGTGCACGGATAGAATTCTCACCTTGAGTAGGTTATCATCATCAATGTCCTTCTCCGTTAACATGAGTTCTAGTCGTGTGGTATCCTATCTCTACAGATACCTTACCACTATATGAACAGTAAGGTGCACAGATAGAATTCTCACCTTGAGTAGGTTATCATCATCAATGTCCTTCTCCGTTAACATAAGTTCTGGTCGTGTGGTATCCACCTCTACAGATACCTTACCACTATATGAACAGTAAGGTGCATGGATAGAATTCTCAATTTGAGTAGGTTATCATCATCAATGTCCTTCTCCGTAAACATAAGTTCTGGTCGTGTGGTAGCCACCTCTACAGATACCTTACCACTATATGAACAGTGAGGGGCACTGATAGAATTCTCACCTTGAGTAGGTTATCATCATCAATGTCCTTCTCCGTTAACATGAGTTCTGGTCGTGTGGTATCCACCTCTACAGACACCTTACCATTATAGTATGAACAGTAAGGTGCACGGATAGAATTCTCACCTTGAGTAGGTTATCATCATCAATGTCCTTCTCCGTTCACATAAGTTCTGGTCGCGTGGTATCCATCTCTATAGACACCTTACCATTATAGTATGAGCAGTAAGGTGCACTAATAGAATTCTCACCTTGAGTAGGTTATCATCATCAATGTCCTTCTCCGTTAACATGAGTTCTGGTCGTGTGGTATCCACCTCTACAGATACCTTACCGTTAGACAGTATGATCAGTAAGACTTTGGAGAAGGCATTCTCCACAGATCTCTGGTACGCTATCTTCTTGGCTTTACATGCTGCTTTACCTTTACTACAGGGATCTACAATAAAATAGACACAATTGCTGATTGTAATTATGGTCAGGGTTAAAGTTTTTTTTACTGACAGGCAGACGGATGGACAAAAAAAGAACTGGTTTTAATGCCCCAACACTTTTGCTAAAGTGGGGGACATCATAAAATCTATGGACAAGGGAAAAACTTATTATCTTTGCATAAAACTAGTGTTGTAATGATTATCGCCGACATCATCTACTCGTCTAGAAAAACCTTTAGTTTTTACGGCGAATTCCTGAGCTTTGTAAGAAGGACAAGGTCAGTGAATTTCACAGTACTGTTAGTCACGAATATATTGCCTCATTGAATGAGCAAAATCTAAGTTAACTCTTAGGTCATATGGAATCCCCCCCCCATTCCCTGCATCTACTGTATAAAGTTGCCAACTATTGCCTTGATTACACATTTACTCCATTACTGCTGTGATCTTGACGAAATATTTCATTTACTTGACAGGATTTTATCATTCTGTGATTGGAGTTCTTTCTAAACATTTTGCTATGTATATTAGCATATGATTTAGTGAAGTTTATTCGTTACTTGTCATATTCTATTCAGTAAAAACAAGAAAGAATTATTTCCGATTGTATCGATACAATCAATTAAAATCCTCTCCGATTATAAACCAATAATCGATTACGAAATTTTTCCGATTATAACACTACATAAAATTGACTTTGAAGAACAGACAAGATATATGATTTCTGGCCAATCAATACAGGTATACGAAGGTCAATGAACACCGTTCAAGTTTGATTTTAATGAATTATCAGTCACAAATCAAATCTAAACAGTTTTAAATACTAGTGCCAGTCCAATTTATAGAAATCTAGGTTAGCTGTTGAGTATAGTCATATGGTGATAAATTTCATCCAGAACAAAAAAAAATTGTGATCACATACATGTATAGCAAAAAGATTGTCATACAGTAGGTCCCATCATGAGTAAATTTGTCTAGTAATGAAAACTTTTATGTGCCAACCTAGGAAATGTATGCAGACGAATGTGTTACACATTCAAGACAAATATACAAGAATACCAACAAATATGACAGGAATGTGCAACAAGTAAAAGTGTTCTCCTAACTCACATCTTACTCTCTGCACAGTGGAAGCAAATTTTGCTACTTAGCTTTTGATATTTTACAAGAGGCCAAAGTGCATTTGAAGACCAAGTACATTCTACTGTCCTGTTCACTAATTCCAGAGCACCCTGTTTGGGCGATTTATTCTGTCGTCTGAAGAAGTTTGCTTTAAATTATTGTTTCTGAGAATTGACCTCCTTAAGTCATAACTGGGAATTAACTTCAACTTACCCCATCAGCTGCCTTCAACCCGCAAAATGAAAAAATAAAATGTCAACGGCCAATTCCCATGTTAATTTCAAGCCGCCGCCATATTGTTCTTCGTGTCAACAATGGTAAACAGTGACGTCAAAGCTCCCGACGTCACGCATTTTCAGCGATTTTACTATAGAAAATCCCCGTAGACTTTTTATTTTCCGTCCTATTTCTAACTTAGCTGACGAACAGCCAAAACAATGGTATTTTCTGTTACGACTAAAGGAGTACTATAAAATTGATATCTTTTTGGAAGATCACATTATCATATTTTAGAGAAAACCGGGAAAACAGGGTGCTCTGGAATTAGTGAACAGGACAATAAGCATAATGATGTAGTACTTATAGGCATTTTGGTACTTTGTATTTTTCAATTTGTCGAGTGAATGTATATACATATAGTTTGAACAATATAGGATACAAGAAAAACATAAACATAATTCCTATCACTTTTTGTAACCAAGTTTAATCTACATTTCTTCAGTTCTTCTACAAAAAAAAAGAAATAAGAAACAGCATCTGTAATGGACCATAAAAGCTTTATCCCTATCAAGTCTTATCCAAATCCCTTCAGCAGTTCGGGAGAAAATCAAAAATATGTTATGACAACAGCTTTGGCTCAGCTGAGCAAAAATGTTACATGGTATACTAAATTCTTGCATCATGTCACTACACACATAAAATTTACCTCTTTGACTGAATGTTTCCTTCCAAGCTCCCATTCCCTCTGTATGTAAGCCATGCTTAGGCAGGTCTAGTCTTGTTATACAGACATGATAGAAGCTAGAAGTCTCTGAATCAATCTGTGTAACCTCAGTGTCAGTCTGAAGGTACAAATTATTAGAGATGCACCTGTGCTTTACATCCTACCAGTAATTAGATCCTCAGCTTGATATTTTATGAAATGCTCAAAAACTACCAGAGCATCCTCAATATTAAAGGTAACTATTGCACATTTTGAAAACTTTGTGGAATGCAGTTTTTATTATTATTTTTTTTTTTTTGGTCAAATTAAGAAAAACATAGGTAATCACAGATTATGAAGCTCATTAAAGGTAACTATTGCACATTTTGAAAACTTTGTGGAATGCAGTTTTTATTATTATTATTATTTTTTTTTTTTTTTGTCAAATTAAGAAAAACATAGGTAATCACAGATTATGAAGCTCACCTCGTGGCAGCAAAATTCAATTCAAACATATTTCTAAGTACATATATATTGTATATTGGCTTTTAATAGCCATTCTCTGTAAGGACCAAAATCGTTCGGCACGGCATGTCATGGATTTTGATGATTTTCGGTATAATGGGTATATATTAGGTACTGACAATGAAAATAACACTTTTCAGCCAATGTGACCTCTGGTTGCCATGGTAACGACGTCATTCTATTTATAGCACATTTGGGACCATGAAATAAGCCAGCTCTGGAGACTCCGTTGCCATGGATACCACTGTAACAGCTTGTTCATCTTTATATAATATATTCTTCCTTACTTCCATTCTTACTTAGTACACTTAGATATGTGATATTTATTACAGGAAGCTTATTGTATTAAGCCAAAATAAGTCAAAATGAAGCGAAAAAAAGAGGTGAAAATAAGGGCCAATTTAGTGTGTTTTTGACCATTTTCAATCTTAAATATCACAAAAGGCACCAATAGGAGACTAGTGATTTTCATCAATGGAAATGTATGTTTATTGACAAATAAAATGAACGAAAAATTGGAGTGGGTATTTAAGAGTTTTACCTAAATTCTGTCGTCAAAGACTGTTGCCATGGCAATATTAGACCTTTTTGCTTGTTTCATATCATCTTTGAAATTGATTTTATTCCTCTTTAGAGTAACATAAGATTGTCAAAATGTATACATGTATAGATATGACTTAAATCTTTTACATAAGAACAATTAAAATGTTCAAGGTCATTGGCTTGATGTTCAAGGTCATTTATACTTTTAGACTCAAATTTTGCATAGAATATTGATTTTTTAATATTTTTGTTACCGATTTTAGTGATTTATTTATTTAAATATTTTCATAGGTCATATATATTATGAAAGCACATGAACATGAGAAAGACAAATCTAAGAATTTATTGAATTGTAGCTATTCAATAGGAAAATATTTTTCCGTCAAAAAACAAGAAAAATACAGATTTCAACAATTTTTTATCAAAATACTCACCAAGAATTTAGATATTCGAAGATGTGAAGAAACGTAATCAATAGTTCTAAGAAATAAGTGATACATTTATCATTTTATGGCAAATAACTGCTAAGTTCAATATTTCAAGGTTTCTAAAATATTGACACCTTCATTTTATGAAAAATCAGGATTTTTCGCCAAATCTGGTCACTTAAAGTTTAATGACTTTGAAAATTCAGTGGGTGACCTTGAAATATTTTCAAGGTCATTTTTATATCAAAACGCCTCTGATAGATGTATACATGAACTTCTGTTCGAATATTATGCGTAGATAGTTTGATAGAGGTTGTGTTTAAATTCATCGTATTGAAACCTTTCAGCCGATTGTTGCCATAGCAACTAAATTTGATGCTGCTTTGCATATAAAAGGACAATTAGCCCAATTAATTTTTTATATTCATGTAGAGTTCAAAGATGATACTAATTGGATAACTAGAATTTGGACTTCAAAAATTGGTGCTTTTATGAAATTTTCAACCTTGTAAAACAGTTAAAACATGCAAAAAAGGGTCTTTGAGTGCCCAAAACAAAGCCTTTTGATACCCTGTTTTGGCCCAATTTTTCATCTTGTATACATAAGGCATCCGAGATGAATGTAAAAAACTTTACAAATATGCATAATAATAAGGATTAAAAGAAAATAATCAAAGCAATTAAAGATTTAAAATGTACCTGTTTCCATGGTAACGAAGCCTACAAATATGCCTTGTCCTATAGATTTTCCCGATTTTTGAAACTTCAGACACGGTTACCATGGCAACGACAACCTTTTTGAAAAAACTGGGGTTGATTTACATACTAGTACTTCATATTGAACTTCCATACCAAAAATCTCAAAAATCCATGACATGCCATGCCAACATGTTTTGAAATTCTTTGGTTCTTACAGAGAATTGCTGTTAAAAGGCAAAATCAATCAGGCCGAAAAAGTAGGTCAAGGTCATTTTATGAAAGTTCGATCAAAGACACATCCGATATGCAAGTTTGGTACATATAGCACTTATACTTTGCTCAATATTGGCTTTTAAAGGCAAAATCAATCAGGCCGAAAAAGTAGGTCATGGTCATTTTATGAAAGTTTGATCAAAGATACATCCAATATGCAAGTTTGGTACATGTAGCACTTATACTTTGCTCAATATTGGCTTTTAAAGGCAAAATCACTCAAGCTGAAAAAGTAGGTCAAGGTCATTCAAAGATACATCCAATATGCAAGTTTGGTACATGTAGCACTTACACTTTGCTAAGTATGCGCTTTTAAAGGCAAAATCACTCAAGTGGAAAAATAGCAATCCAAGGAATGCTTGTGTCGCCTGCGAAGCAGCCTATTTTTTAAAAGTTGATCAAATATGTAGGTCAAAGTCACTTGGTGTAATATTTGTACATGTATCAGTGGTAAAGTCTTGTCAAATGAACTCACATGTGAAATATTTAACCTCATACTTACCAATTAAAAGATATGGTCAATCTATTACTTTCAGAAAAGGTCAATCATCTATGTGAAGGTCATTAGGTACAAATTTTTGGGAATAAAAGAAAGGACTCATCATAAGAAATACATGCTTGAAATATTAAAGCCATATTACTTATCAATCAAAAGATATAGCCAATCTTAATTTTTTTTTAAATGTAGGTCAAATACGTAGGTTAAGGTCACTCAGTCAAAATTTATGGTATTTGTAGTAAGGTTTTATCACAAGGAATACACATGTGAAATATCAAGCCCTATCACTTACCAATCAAATGATATAGCCAATCTTAATCTTTTTTAAAAATAGGTCAAATATCTAGGTCAAGGTCACAAGGTCAAAAATTATGGTATGTGTAAAAAGGTCTCATCACAAGGAATACACATGTGAAATATCAAAGCCCTATCACTTACCAATGAAAAGTTAAGGGGTGTGACACCCAAAGTGTGACAGACAGACAGACAGACGGACGGACTGACAGACGGACAACAGACAAAGTGATCCCTAAGTGTCGCTATGCTTCACAGACGATACAAAAAGTAGGTCAAGGTCATTTTATGAAAGTTTGATCAAAGATACATCCAATACGCAAGTTTGGTACATGTAGCACTTATACTTTGCTCAATATTGGCTTTTAAAGGCAAAATCACTCAAGCGGAAAAAGTAGGTCAGATGCTGCATCCGATGCATGGGTCCATCTTGGTATCCCAAGATGAATCACTTGTGCAAGTTTGGTTACTGTAGCTTCAGCACTTTGTCAGATACTGAGCTACCCAAAACTTCATTACAAAGTCACTCTGAGCTACCCCAAACTTCTTAACCAAGTCACTCAAGGGGAAATGTTGGTCAGATGCATCAACCAATACATGGGTTCACCTCAGCATCCAAAGATGAATGACTTGTGCAAGTTTGGTTACTGTTGCATCATTACTTTGCCAAATACTGAGCTACCCCAAACTTCTTAACCGGACGCCGACAGGGATGTGGATGTGCGGGGGGTATAGCATAAGCTCACTCAACTTCGTCGAGGTGAGCTAAAAATGTTTTTATCATAAATATAAAGAGAATACAGACAAAGCACTTACAAACTTAACTGTGGTTGACCATCCATTAAATCCAATGTAAGTATTGGCAAGTTCCTGACACTTAGAAATGTGGAGATTCTGAGGTTCTACAGGACCATCCTTCTTCTTTTTGGCGTAAGCTATCTGTTGTATAAAACCAAAAACTAGACCATAATTATAATCTGGAAAATACTTTTAAAAAGTCATCCACAAATGGATTGAAGAATAAAGCTTTTATGAAAATGTTCACACATAATAATTACCCTCTTTTGCAAGAGTCTTAGGTTTTCAAAGTTGATGTGCGTTCATCTGCTTTACAGTATACATATACTTTTTGTAGGTACATTTTGTAATTACATCATACATACATCTGACACATCTGTGAGAATAATTATACAGTATACCTTCTTCACGTACTTTGCATTCAACATTTCCGATGAGAACTTTTCCTCTTGTCTCCTCCTTAGCTTTCCTTGCAGACATAGCCATGTAGAAGGTTACAAAGGCATAGAATCCAGGTGAAGTACTAGGTTCTGACCCTCCCCCCTGGTTCTTCTCTGAAACTTGTCCTCCATATGAGTAAACATGGGTGCCATGTACTGGACCATACTTAGAGAAAATCTGGTATATTGTTTCCTAAAAATGAGAAGAGTTAACAATGAAATACTCGAACAATGCCATACCGGTAGTCAGAAAGGGCCTTGCCTGGCACCCATTTTTAGGCCTTTTAACCCAGTATGTCATTCTGTTCAATGTGTGTCATACACGGTCAGAATAATGAATATTTTCTAGAATTAAGGTACAATGGACATTGGTGCCAAATACGAAAGTCTATTGTCGTCACTTAAAGAAGTTACATGTATGGAAAATTTTAATGTTTTCACAATATGTAGGTCAAAGGTCACAGTCAATAACAAATGATCAAGAATTTTTAATTCAGATGATAAAAAATCAAAAAAAATTTTGGTTAATCAACTGATTAAAATGAAAGATCTTGTCACAAGGAACATGCTAAAGATAAGAGCCCTATTGCATATGGTTCACTGGTAATGGACAATGTTAAAGGGTTTTTTTTTCAAAAATGAATGTAGATCAAAGGTCAGAGTAAAGGTCACATGATAGAAAATCTTTGTACCAACAGAAAGGTCTTGTCATAAGGAATACACATGCCAAATATGAGAGTCCTGCCTCTTAAACTTGAAGTTACAGAATAGTAATAAAGACCAATTTCAAATGTCAAAGGTCAAGGTCACAGAATGAAAAAAAAAATGGCAATAACAGAAAGCTCATGTCACAAGGAACACATATGTATGGTCGCTGATTTGTGCCATGTCGCGTTGCGCTTTGTCGCCTTTTAAAATGAGAGCAGGAATGTATTTTCAACTGTAATTGTTTAGATAGATTCATTCATAAATTAAATGTTTGAAACAAAAAGGGTATATTTTCTACTTTATTTTGGGGCAAAATGCCTGTTTTCTTGTTTAAAAATAACAGATTTCTGGACAAATTCTATAAATTCATAATCTTAACTAGAATTAGAGATTCAAAGCTAATCTGCCTGAATTGACACATCTTAGCTTTGATAGGATGCTTCTTATTGTGTGGGTATAGAAATTTAATGTGAGAACTGGAATTCAATTTCTATGCTATTTTGGGGCAAAAAAAACCCCTAACTATTGTGCAAAAATAACTTATTTTTTTGAAAGATTTTTAAAATTTACATGTATATACTTTAGTAAATCAAAGCAGGGAGGTTTCCTATTAGGTAATGGCATTTAAGTAATCATGTGAAATTAGCTAGAAAAGATTGGTTTGCTTATTTTGCTATTTTGGGGTGAATGCCTGAATTTTTATTTTAAAATCGCCGATTTCTGGAAAATCTTTATTACTATGAAATGCTACATCATTTATGACATTCAAAAGTGTAACCTTGGGTACATCATAATTTGTCCTTAAGATATATGAGTTTTAGCTATCCTTTGTTAATTTGTTTGATATTTTTGGGCAAAAAAGATGTATATTATAAAGGCAGATTAAAAGAAATACTGATTTAAATGAATTATTACATTCTTTTTACTTTCATTTAATAAGATGATTTAATTTCTGTAAGAACGTAGCTTTGAATCTCTAATTCTGGTTAAGATAATGAATTTATAGAATTTGTCCAGAAATCTGATAATTTTAAACAGAAAACTTGAGCTGAAACGAATACCCGAAAATGCTATTCGAATATTCGTGACACGTATTCGATTCGTATTCGAATATTCGGTACTACTTGAAAGGACTTTAAGACCGTCTTCAAAATTTTGTTTCTGACTAATTTCAATGGAAACTGAGGAGCTTATTTACTTTTTGTCTAAGCACTTAGACAAAAAGTAAAGAAGCTCCTCAGTTTCCATTGAAATTAGTTTCTGACCAATGGATTTACTTGGAAAAAAATCCTTGTACAATAAAGATTCCGGTAAAGAGTGAGGTTTAGTTTAAACAATATTTATTGGTGTCTAATAAATATACAATGAAACAATGATACAAACAATGAGATTGGGATCTGAATAAAAGCAAGGATGCTTATATTAATTCATTTCCCTTAGCAATGCATGATGAGAATTAAGGAAATGACAGTAATTAATATCAAAAATCTATGAAGATAGAAGGAAAACATAACGAAGAAGAAGAGACATGGGATGTGAAGAAAGGAAAATGGGAAAGGGGAGGGGAGGAGGCGAACAGCAAGTTGATAAAGATTTCACTTCAGTTCAAGATTAGAAGAAAAAAGTAATTCACGTGCTAAATTTCTTAGTATTTAGGATAAAATCTTGTACGCAGAGGAAGATACATGTATGTTTATTCTCGGAATAGTTTAGGTTTTCATCTCCGTATAATAATAGGTTAGTCGAAAGGGGAACACTTAATTTGTTTGCAAGAAGTTGTCGGTGTTGATTGTACTTTTTGCAGTGAAGTAAGAAATGCGAAGTAGATTCGATTTCGTTACAAGAACAAAGAGGGTCTGATTCAAATTTTTTTAGGAATAAATGGTGCTTTAAAGAGCTGCAAAACATTCTTAATCTGGCGTGGAGAATTTGACCTTGGCGACTGCCTTCATAAAAGTATGATGGAATGGATGATTTATGTGAAATGGCTTTGTTATAAGATTCGATGGAATTTAGATTTCTGGTGTCTAGATCGAGGTTGTTCCAAAGTCGGATACATGATGGGAGATAACTGTTGTAGTGATAGGAGCTAGACGAAGTAACGTTAACATAATTTTGTGAATTTCTGGTATTGTAATTATGGACTTGAGAATGTTGTAAAGGGATTAAATCATTCAAGTAAGCAGGGGTAAGTCCTTTTATAATCTTGAAATATGATAGAGTTAGGTTTGGGGTAAACAATTGTTACTCTGTAACACTAACGCATCTCTTCGTAAAAAACGTTGTATTCCCGTAATCATCATCAAGCCATGGTCCCAAATGGCAATTCACTGGACTTTATAATATTCACAGGAGCTCGATGCCAACAACCTTCAATGACACCCACCCCTTCCCATCTCTCTCTAGTCAAATATAAGGAAATTAGAGGCGGATATTCTTGTTGATCGTTAGCATCGAGCTCCTGTGGTAGTATTGTACATGGTATCTTCATGAACGTGACAACATGGAAATCATACGGGGACACTACATTGTACGCACGTTGAAAGCTTGCATTATGCACTAAGCGTTAATGACCCCATCCCAGTCAAAACAGAATATGGATTTACGGGTGACCAAAAAAAGATGTCGGAAAGTTATAGCAATATACATCAATTTTGTCTTTTATAAATTCCTTTATAATAAGACAGAAGGAAAGGAGGGAGGGCACGGGGTACCTTTCATGCAACCTTAGATTTGCCGCTCTTGTTTGAAAAAATTATCAGATGAAATCTATTTTATAACAAGACATTGGAGCATCTATATCATTTATTGATTTAATGCAAATGACACACGACAGCCCCATGCATGTTTAAAATTGACCAGTTTTGCGAACGTTAGTGGGTCATTCGTTTGTTCAAGATTGATATCGGTTTCTGTGTCTGTACGTTTCGTAAAATTAAGTTATAGAATGCTTTATATTTCCTATTTTTCTGTATAATAACGGGTCCGGGGACTATATGTATACTAACGAATATTCGAATACCAATTTTCCACTCGAATATTCGCTGAAAACTATTCAATCGCGAATATTCGAATATTCGTTTCAGCTCTACAGAAAACAGGCATTTTGCCCCAAAATAAAGTAGAAAATATACCCTTTTTGTTTCAAACATTTAATTTCTAAATGAATCTATCTAAACAATTACAGTTGAAAATACATTCCTGCTATCATTTTAAAAGACGACAACGCAACAATGCGACAAGCGACAAAGCGCGGCGCGACAAAGCGCGGCGCGACAACGCGCGGCGCAGCAACGCAACAAAGCGCGACACGACAACGCGACAACACAACAAAGCGCGGCGCAACAACGCGACATGGCACAAATCAGCCACCATACATATGATAGCCCTATCTCTTATGCAGTTATGGTTAAGAAGTTACGGACAATGCTAAAGTTTTTCTAAAGTAGGTAAGTAGGTCAAAGGTCAAGGCCGCAAGGTTAAAAAACCATTGGTATCAACAGAAAGGTCATGTCACAAGGAACACACATTTCAAATATCCCCTCTGTCCTATCTCTTATGGTTAAGAATTAACAAGGCCCTGGACAATAAGATAACTCAAAAACAGAAATAGAGATTTTGATTAAATTCATATCATAATGTCATTTACTTATATACAAGAGTTTGGTGAAAAATGAATCAATTTCACCGCTTAGTTTTTCGGGGGGACCATCTCAAAAATTTCCTTGTTTTCTCCATATGATTTCATAGAAAAACAAGATTTTTTGCATTATAATTGCAATTTATAAAAAAACTGAAATAGAGAATTTGATAGGATTATCATATGTTGAAAAGAGAAACATAAGACAAAATATATCAGGTTCTTTGGAAGTTTGACCGCCTGTGTGAGCTTCAGGGAACATCTCAAAATCATATTTTTACATATTTGCCTTATATTTTGAAATAAAGACATCATAAAGGATTAATATGTCCTTATAGTTCTTGTTTACGGCATATAATATTTGTTAGTATATATTTCTCTAGAAAAAGACAACAAAATTCAATCCTGAAAATATATCAGGGGTGATCTCAAAGCATATTTTGCAATTTTACACATAACTTGTACTCTGTCTTTATCAGTACAATTGAAATTATAAAAAAACTGAAATAGAGAATTTTATGACATGTTCATACATTGAAAAGAGAAACATAAGCCAGAATATATCAAGTTCTGTACGACTTTGACCGCTTGGTTGAGCTTCAGGGAACATCTCAAAATCATATTTTTAGCATATTTGCCCCCTTTTTTAAATAAAGACATCATAAAGGATGAATATGTCCTTATAGTTCTTGTTTACGGCATATAATGTTTGTTAGTATATATTTCTCTAGAAAAAGACAACAAAATTTAATCGTGAAAATATATTAGGGGTGATCTCAAAGCATATTTTGCAATTTTACACATAACTTGTACTCTGTCTTTATCAGTACAATTGAAATTATAAAAAAACTGAAATAGAGAATTTTATGACATGTTCATACATTGAAAAGTGAAACATAAGCCAGAATATATCAAGTTCTGTACAACTTTGACCGCTTGGTTGAGCTTCAGGGAACATCTCAAAATCATATTTTTAGCATATTTGTCCTTTATTATGAAAGAAGGACTCATAAAGTATGAAGGTGCTCGTATATTTATTGTTTATGGCATATCATATTCGTTAGCATATATCTATCCAGAAAAAGACAGCCAAATGATATTGCCAAATATGTAAGGCACCATTTAAAAGCATATTTTTGCAATTTTACACATAACTTGTACTCGCAGATATAAAGTGAAATTAAAAAAAAACTGAAAAGAGAATTTGATGGCATATTCTTATATATTATAAAGAGAAACATAAGACAGAATATATCAAGTTTTTTTTCAAGTTTGATATCCAGCCGTTTTGTGTGAGCTTCGGGGATCATCTCAAAATCATATTTTTTTAACATATCTTCCCTTAATTTTGAATAAAGGACGAATGTGCTCATATAGTTATAGGGTTTGTTCCTGTCATACTTCCTACTCAAGGTACTTTGAGTAGGAAGTGTGACAGGAACAAACCCTATAACGAATTTATCATACCGAAAACCATTTCGTAACATTCTCTGTGTAATTTTAACGTTTGAAAATTTAGTGATCTAACTCGGCGTCAAGGTAGGACGCAATGTGACCGTAATACTGCGACGTCATTGGCGGAAATTAGTTTGAGGCGTGATAATACGACGTATCATATCCCCCTCCCAAGTATCAGTGGCCCTCCCCCTTCCGAGGGAGGAGTTGATGTACTTAGTCCATCCTTCTCTAGACGTCCACAAAGAAATCACACTAGCTACGCCACTGTCAAGATTAAGTATAGTATTGCATGCTCACGCGAAATTGCAAAAATAATTCGAATACGATAAAAGATCATGGATGGATACCAAATGTAAAGTATTGAACCTTCACCCTACTGCTCCTGTGGTGGCATCGAGACCACGGCTCATTATTTATTTCATTGTAAAAATTACACAAAAGAAAGAAATGCAATTTTAGTTCCATTAAATGTCCCACTCTCCTGTAGCCTTATGTTGTTTGGTGATTCATTAATGTCGTACCAATACAATGTTGATATATTTAAAGCTGTACAAAAATATATACTTCAAATCAAAAGATTCTCATAAATGATTACATACAATCAAAAATTTTTATCTATCTAACTATTTTAATGTCATTTCGCTTTTGAATGTTATAGAAACTGGATCCCTTGTACTGGCATCTCTTTTTGTTATAAATCCCCTTATCAGATCTTATATTTAGAATGCCTTATCAACTTTATAGTAAGTTAACATGCCTTTCATCTCATCCTTCTTACTTCTATATCTATACATCTATTCTCTTTATTTCTATTTTCACTCTTTTCGGGAAATTCATGGTTATCACTTTATGCATTTTACAGATGAGAGAAGAATTAACATAAGCGTTTCGCTTGTTTTCTAATCTCAATGTCGATGTTATTGTAACTTGTAACCTATGTTTGTCATTTCATCAATAAATACATTTTAAACTAAATGTAAAGTAAAATTCAAAAGAATAAGGAAAGTGGAAAGGGGCTACCCCCCATGCGCGGGAATAGATTGGGTCGAGTTGTTTGTGAGCGACTCCTATTTCCCCTTTTCCCGATTATTGCGCATAATATTTTTAAATTCATAAAATGGACCAAATGAGTTACAATGACCGAGCTGGACCACCTCTCATTTCTATTCCATGCGATTTTATCCGACCGCTGAGCTAAAATGTACGTTGAAGACAATGATACGCCTATCATCGTGGTAATAATCATTTATGGAATGGAGTATGCTGTAGGACAAAGTATTCTCTGGTTGAACCGCACTATATATTGGTAAGAGTTATCTCAGGGGCGGATACAAGATTTGGGTTTAGGGGGGCGTCATGAATATAAAAAAGGCAAAGGGTCTGGGGACCGCTTCCTCCCTCCCCCAGTGGGTCCAGGACGAAGTCATGTTTTTGGGTTCCTTTGACCACCAGAATGGAAAATGTATAATTCATACAAAAACGTTGAAACTATGTATTATTGAATATATCTGGCGAGCGAAGCGAACCAGCGAACTTTCTAAAATTGTTTTAGAGAGGGTTGGGGTACACAACCCAAATGGCATCCCCTTTGCTGCAAGAGTACATGTTTGTTGACTAAAATCTTAGTACATATGTCAGAAAAAGACCGTCCAAATAGTCACAGTAAAGTAAAGGTATGGAAGGCGTAGTATCACTTTATAATTCTTGCTATTTTAGCATGAAGTGGTCATGCTTAGCAAATGGTGTGAAGTTAATCTAAATTGAGTTAGGTGGCGAGCGGCAGCGAACCAGCGAAAATTTTCCGACATTCGGCTCAAAACAGTCTGAAATTGAGTATACACATAAAGGTTAAGCCCCCAAAATACCTTACTTCGACGATTTCAGAGGGGGGGGGGGGGGGTTGCGCCCCTTGCGCCCCCTTCAAAATTTGCTCATGTATCTATACTGGAATTAACCCCCAAAAATGAAGAATCGGAAAATGCATATATCTCGGAAACTTCTATAACTTATAAGTAAATGTGAATTTTCGCTCCGGCTCAATTTCAGAGAATGAAACCCTGAAAATAAAATGCATACTATATATTTATACAGATACTTTTTCTGATTGCAGGACCGGAGCACCTCGTTTCAATGAATTAATGTACTTTATTTGATATGTTATATTTATAAATTGCTCGTGAAACCTTGAGAAAAAAAAATCATGTAGCGACTTTAATCTGAGTACTTCCCCCTTTTTTCCCCTGAAAAAAAAAGAAAATGACATAAATCTATGTAAAATACATTCGTATTACGAGGATATATTTAAAATATACTTTAAATAATTCATTATAAAACTTTAATAATTGAATATGTTCTACTCGATCATAAGAGGTATGCAGATCCCTCGCAAAATTTTCTAGTTTAACAATGCCATCCGACCTCATGTAGCAATAAAAAAAAAGGAAAAAAAAAAGAAATTAAAGTAAAATGAAGATTCGTCAGCGTTGTTGATTATGAAATTTGCGAGCAAGGTGAGACGATTTACTTGCTGCAATTTGGCTGATAATTCTCTCGATTAGAAGAAAAGGAACATCAAGCCATTTCTGAACAAAAAAAAAATAATGATGAGAAAACACGTGCTTCCGTGCCGTGCATATGACTAGCTAGCAACCCCCCCCCCCCCCCCCAAGCATTGGGATTATGATACGATGATTTATGATGCAAATAAAAATATGTGTACATAGTATCAGGAAAGTACATGTTGTTGTTGTTGTTGTTGTTGTTTTTTTTTTTGTTTTTTTTTTTTTGTTTTTTTTTGTTTTTTGTTTTTTTGTTTTTTGGTTTTTTTTTTGTTTTGTTTTGTTTTGTTTTTGTTTTTTTACAAAATTAATGAATTAAAAGTAGTTTTGATCGATGAAGTTCTTTTTTTTTCTATTTGTTTCTCGTTTTTTCTAAAGGCCCCCGTTATAGAATAAAATAACTATTTAGTGAGAGGAGGTGCACCAAATAATGATAATATTAAAAACCTTGAGTCCATCCTAGTCTGACGTTCTCATCATCTAACCATGCTTTGCATTAATCTTCGTTTATAGACCCTTTCACATTATCTGCGGTACTGAATTTGAATGCCAGTTCCGGGGGACAACGAATAGATTGCGCATGCACCAGTGACGTAATTCGATTGTTCCAAGATGTTTTCCGCGGAACAAACGAAACATGATTCCGCGCTGAACGTCCTAGAACAATCAAATGACGTCACTGGTGCATGCGCAATCTATTCGTTGTCCCCCGGAACTGGCATTCAAATTTAGTACCGCAGATAATGTGAAAGGGTCTATTACGAACATACACAGATTACTAGCCTATTGATTTTTAGCGCGGCGTTAAATGCTTTGTCGCGTCATTTGATTGTGACGTCATAGTATGACAGTACGTTAGGTGCGATGTAGAGATAAAAGATTGAACCGGTTACGGGAATGCGCGAAACGATGCGCACACGTTTTGTCCAGGGCCTCGTTAAGTTATGGCCAACATGGCCAATATAGTAGATTTTTTTAAAGTAGGTCAAAATTCAAGGTCACAAGGAGAAAAAGCTTGGTACCAAAGGAAAGGTCTTGTCACACAAGGGACACACATGCCAAATATGAGAGCCCTATCTTTAAACTTTTTTGACAGACAGTCAAACTGATATAGAAAAGATTTCAAAACTATACTACTAGTATACTCTGCACTGACCACAGTAGAGCAAATTTCAGAATTCAACAAACAAATTTAAAGAACATCGGAAAATAAGCTTCAACAAACAACAGGGGCGACTTCAACATAGTCAGTAAATAGCTCACAAGAGCTATATATAATGTTTGTATTGTTGACATTTCCGACTCAAAATAAATATTATTTGATTTGATATGAACAAACAACAACAGTGCCATCTCCAAATGTTCAAACACTTAAACCAGACCCAATGATGTACCACAGGCATTATACATGCATTTCCTGTGAACGTTATCCACAAAACTAAGCCTATAACAAATGGTGTACTTATCCAGATTGAAAGGAGCCCTGCACAGCACTGGAAGGAGAAAATTATATGGAGCATAGCTCCCGACCCATTCGCAAAGCAAGCAACCCTATAAATAGGAAAGTCTATACACATATGTAAGTTCCTACTTTACATCAACTTTTGAAAGATACTTAACTTTAAGAAACTGCCTATACTGAAAGCCATTTTTTTTTCTGTATTCTTTCCACCACTTCCATCGGAAACCACAGTAGCCCAGCAGAAATTCATACCGTGATGATCGAATGAATAAATTTTTGATTGAAATCATGTAAATCGATCAGTACTTATCCAAGCTAGATTTCCTTGGAGTTTTTTTGTCTTACAAAGCTGAATAAAATTTACTAAACCCACGTTACTCCAGCCTCCTTGCAAAAAGTAAATAATTAAGTAATGATGTCAGTGATCAAAAGGTTATGACATCAAGTATGATGTCACAGAATCTGCGACTTTGCACTGTGAAGACTGATGTTCGTGATCCATATTATTTAACATATACTAACGTACAAATTACGAATTCAAAATAAACAGAATTTGAATAAATTGGTAGATATAAATAAATTGGTAGGGTGCTTCAAAAGTAAGACTTTGAAACATGCTACACTCCCTCATAGGTAATGCCTAGATTCATATTATACCATACATAATTTAATCACAATACTTTTGTCCTTAACTTTACGTATCTTAATCATTAATGTTACTGACTACAATCTCCTCTTCTGATAAACGAGGAATTCCGGAAATCAGAAGATTCTTTCTGTTGCCAGTTGGTAAGCAGAACTCAACAATTTCTACATCCACTGACATCATTATTGTCTTAACCCATGGATGATATCAAGGTAGGAAGTATTTCTAAAAATGTTCCATTTCAATACTGAATCGCCTTCATTATACACCGAATCAATGAGCTTTTACACTCAAAACTTTGAATCTCCCTCTCTCCAACGAACTGTTTCCGGTTCTTCAATTTAGAAATATGTTGAAAACGAAAGTACACGTACAGCTGATCAGATGAATTTAGAAAACACTTTTGTTAGGGAATATGAAACAAATTCTGGTCGCACATTGAATATTCACCAGTTAGAAGTTGGAGATGTAGGATGTGTTGTTTGGGATGCTGCTCTGGTGTTGGCAAAATATCTTGAGACCGAGGACTTCGGATTTGGCGAAAAATTGAACTCCAAGAGGGTCCTTGAACTTGGTGCTGGAACTGGAATTGTGGGAATTGTTGCTGCAGCATTAGGGTATATGATTAGTGAAAAAAGACATGTTTCATGCGAAAATTTAATTTGAATTTGAATACAAATATTTTTAAATATAGATATACACATGTATATATGTATGAGAGTCTCCTATGTGATGTTCACTGCCGTTTACCATGCTGTTGTTTAATGATACCACTCTTGGCAGTCTTGCGTGTGGAATCAGTCAAGGATAGCATAGAAAACAGCTATGTGTGAGAATCTCAAAATAGATTATTTCTGCATTGTCTGTAAATAATCAGTCATTCCAAGTTTTCCAGTTTTTTCTATGATGCTTGCTTAATTATACTTCGGCAACTAAGTCTGATCTCCGCCGAGTGACCACATGTGCTATGTTGAGATAAATCAGGTCAAATCATGCGCAGACGTGATAAGCTTATAAATGACTTTTATCTTTGAGCTCTATATGACCTGAAATGTAAAGTCTTGTGTAATGTGACTATACAACATGTAGATTGTCCTATTTTGTCATCTTAACATCTGAATCAATAAAAAAATACTTTCTTTTCTTTACACATGTTCATGTGCATGTTGGAATCGGTAATGTTCACTGACCAAATTTAGTTTGCACATGGACAGAAAGCAAGCTGAGAAAGGTCAACATAAGGGCACATGAATATGGGCGGGCTTTACGTTGAATTTTTGTTGGGGCTGTAAGAATTCAGAAAACTGCTATTCTTGTCCAGAAAGGCGTTAATCCGACTTTTTAAAAATCAACCTTTTTATCAAACAGTCATCATTTTCTATGAGAAATAACATTCATGAAAATGAGCAAATAAAAAAATTACAATTGCTGACAGCTAATATTGCTTTAATTATACCCCCTATAGACCCAAAAATTTTATCATTTTTCCCATATGTGACCTAATAGTGTTGATATGAAAATATTAATTTTGTCATTTAATAAACAGGCATATTATGCATTGTACTGTACTACATGTAATTGCACTTGTTAGCTAAAAGCTTTATCATTATACTTTGTGAAAAATATAATTCTTTTTTTCATTTAATTTCTAGTGCCCATGCCATGATTACAGATCTAACAGACTTTGTTCCTCTCATGCAGATGAACATAGATACAAACAAAGAACAAGTAAAAGGGAATGTAATAGCCAGAACCTTACAATGGGGAGATGAGAAGATTGAGGAAGAATTTGATTACATTTTCATAGCTGACTGTATATATTATGAAAAGGTACAAGATGCAAAGAATGAAATGAGGTTCTTTTTTTAATCTCTAGCCCACTCTTCATTATATTTTACATGTATGTTATGTCCAATGTTAAAGCAACAAACAGAGTTTACTTTATCTGTCATTTGTGTCAGTCTGTCCATCTGGTAGTTTGTACTTCCCATTATACTTCCTTGGTATGCATTTTGCATACATGTTGTATTTCAAACCATAGGAGCTTGACACCACCGAACAACAATGGCATATCCTTCTCCATCTTCGCAAGCCAATGGTATAGATCTGCCATGCTCCTCAAATATGGCGGATCTATACCATTGGCTCGCGAAGATGATCCGTCTCTACTGACCCTTAAATAAAGGAAAGTACCGGTAGAGAAGAGGCTCATTTCATAGAGGATCATCGGTATCAAGTTCCTGAATAGATGTTACTCTAAACACATGTACTTGGGTTAATGTTTTTGTAAATTTGGTCTTCCCTTTATAGAAAGTATGTACATCATGACAGGATTTACAGCTAACAACATCTTGCATTACTACATGTACTTTATTTTGATCATTCACATACATATAGACACACTATTTTCTGCCTCTTTAGCACCTCACAGTATATGAATCATCTGATTATGAGTTCAGAATATTATTTATTAACCATTTCAGTCACTTGAGCCTCTGGTAGATGCAGTTAGATCTCACTGCTCAGACCACACAGAAGTTCTCTGCTGCTATGAAAAGCGACTCACCGGAAACAAGCCTCAGTTAGAGAACAGATTCCTCACAGTATGTACCATATTACATGAATTTTATATCATGATTTTTTTTTATGAAAAATATTGAAATGCATAACCTACATAAAGAATTATTATACCTCCCACGTACATACTAGTATATTTACATAGTAAGAAAGCATCCATCCTGTCTGTCTGTCTCAAATGGTTGATATTCAAGTTTAAATGTATATTTTTTTATTCAGCTAATCAAAGAAGATTTCGTTATGGAGGATATACCACAGAAACAGTTAGATGCTCACTTCAGAAGTGATGATATTCTGGTGATGAAATTTCAAAAGAAGTCGACACACAATACCTGACAGTCCTGATAGAAAAAGAAATAGTAAGGAGAAATCTTCTTCTTCTTCCGCTCTGCAATATGGTGGATATTCTGTGAAAACTACAAAACAAGATCAAGTTCCTGAGAAAGATGGATATACATAAAATTCATAAACATAATGTTAGAACTAGAAGCTGATTTGTGTATCAAAGGATATAAATAAATTTTAATACTTGTACATTTGCATGTACCGGGTATGTGAACAAATATGTACATGTACAAATTATCACAATTGTATAAGAAAAGGCATTAAAAAAGATTCAGAAAGGAAAACATGTATTGTTTTGAAATCAATTATGGTTTCTCACTTGACATATGATACCTATAATATAAAGGAAATCCAGACCATTACAAATCAAAAAGAACTCAGAAAACTTTGGCATGATTTGACATTTTAAATGATATCTACATGTATATCACATCCTGATGTTTGTATGTGCCATAGTTGACAAAAATACATGTATACAATAAGCAAATACTTGCAAAATCTGACCTAATTAAACTATCTTGGCTACTAGGAATTGTTATTTACCGATAAAATTTATTCTTCTTTTCTGCAACAGCGCATGGTTATTGATTTTTACCAAACCTAATAGTTTGAGAGTCCATGCATATGTTATCAAATTAATCGGTCTTTTTCTCTCATTGGATTAATGTGCATACATGTAACAATACTTACTAATCAAAGCATGGTAATTATAGGATTCATCTATCCAAAAAATCACGTGGTCAACATGGGAAATAAATTTAACACCATTACATTATCAGGTCAGAATGAACAGTGTTTTGAACATGATGTTTAAAGTGAAATATATATTCAAGATCAGTCTAAGACATACATTTTAGTACATTTAATGTTAACACTTTGGTAAGTTTCAAACTATATTTCTACTTTAAAACTTGGAGGGCCTCTAAAAATTGTTATAATATCTGCACTGTCATGCATGTAGCTGTGTGTAATGTGTAAATTTGTGAACGCAATAGAAAATACTAATCGGTGTCAATACATCAAAACTTATAATTCTCGATTTTACAGAGAAGATAAAATCTGTTCTTTTCAAATATAAGAAATCAGCTGAGTGGGAAGTTTGAACCATATTGATTTTCATGACCAAATATGTCATAATATTACTTGAAAATTCTGAGAAGGAAATGAGCTACATTGCAAACTGATCAACACAGAATAAAAGGTCCACAATGCTCATGGATAATCACAGATGTTTCCTATCAATATTTTGTATGGTCATAAGTAAAGGTTACAGTTGACAATTTTAAGAAGTGAGTAGAAAACGGCCTATCAAGTATGTCCACGAAGAGAGTATGAATTAAAAGTGAAGGTCATGAATGGAATTTGCAAATGATCAACCAGTTTTGAAGCCTACATGTATATAAGAGATTAGACTTTACACATTTGTTCTTTTCAGAAAGCTTTTTCACCTTGACCTTGATTCCAGTTCAACAGAAAGTTTAGTGCAAAAATATTCTGTATTCAGCAGATAATGCTCAAACTTATGATTAACAATAAATAGCAATGCTCTTAATCATGATTCAAGGTCAAATTTTCATTCTCACGGTAAAAACACACTTTTTCCTATAGAATCTACAATGTTGAACCTCTTATATATATAGCGTTCAAACTTCATGAATGTATGTTCATTTGAACATGCTCTTTTACAATTTGACCTTGATTTAAGGTCATTGTCATAGTTTCAAGGTCACAGCAATTTTTGTGGATAAGATATTATTTTTAATCTGATATACAGACAACTTTTGTTTTTAAATGCAAGGTCAAAGTTTTATTCTCAATGTCAAAACACATCTTTTAGAAATTGACCTTGACCTTACTCCAGTATCAAATATTCATTATCAAGGTCTCAACAAGATATTAGTTATAGAACCAAGAAATTTTTTATTACAGTTTTGATTAAAAATTTCCTTAATGTTCTAGATTGGCAATGACAATGAATCGCGATCATTTGAATAATCTCGAGATAACAGAAAATTTTCCATTAGAAAATGAAATTTGTATACTTTTGACATGCATGATCCTTGAAATAGGACCACTTGAGCTTTGCCCCGGGCAGTGCCCAACGTTAATACATGTACTTGCTTTTGGAAGCATAAAAAAATCTATGTTAGTCAGAAATAGCCCCAAAACACCCCCAGAAACCACCGATTTGAATAAATTTTCCAAATTTTTCTCGGGGATAGATTACAAAGTCGGGAGGGATGCATTGCTGTCATGTCATCGTCTGTACGTGGACATTCTCGTTTCGGAAACAAATTTCTTCATCTGTGGAATGAATGAGGGAAACAGTCCTATGCAAGTCATAAACACACCTATATGTATTTCTTTACCAAATCTTCGATATAACCTTCTAGAAGATTGACAATGTTTTTACTTTTTTAAGATCGTTTTAATTTGAGGTCATGATCAGTCTTTTTAAAATGCACAATTAAAATTGTTTGGGCCAGATTTGGACCTGCTACCTCCAAGAATTTTGCAAAGAATAAAAAATGCATGTTTTTCTTTATCTTTAGAATCGATTTGCCAATAATTTTACCTTTCTATCTGGATGATGCAGGGCATGGAGCACCCATTATCTCTTGTTTGTCAAGGAAATTTATCATTTACTTATTTTCTTTACATTACAAAAATTAACAAACAAGCGTTTGATCTAGAGTGAAGGTTGGGGGGAGGGGTGTCAGGTCCCGCCTGGAATTTGCAAAAAAAAAAAAAAAAAATAAAATGCTGCTAGTTTTCCTAGCTTTTCTTACGTTACTTTAAATAATGAGGATCACTGACGAGGGTTTAGTACCCGAAACGTGCATGTCTGGTCCATGCTGTAAATTTATCAGGTTTTAAATGATGCTATTGAATTTAAAGACGTTTAACATTTTACGTGAATTTACGGTTGGACCCCCCCCCCCCCCTGGGCTGACCTCCCTGTCCTTTTAAAACTTTTCTTGATCCGCCCTTTCCTTAGAAAATCCTGAACATGTTGACTTCTGCATGCCGTGCAAAAACAATACAGCATCAGAAAATGTCGATTTTATTCTAAAATATACCAATTATCGTTACTGACACTGACTGAATCATGCGCAACTAATTCCTTCTAAATTCAGTTCAAATACGCTTCAGATACCACCAAGTTGCTTTCTTTCATCGAAAATTTTCTCGGGGGAGGCCCTCGAACCCCTACCAATGGAAGGGGGAAACCCCCTCCCATACCCTCCCCACTCGGCCCTTCATGCCTCGCAAGTGATTTTCACCAAAGTGTATGTGCCCCCCCCCCGGCAGTTGGGGTTCTGGATCCGCCCCTTCTTTTCCCATACTATTTTTTCCATTGACGTCGTGACGCTCTCCATAGGCTCAAATAATATGCAAAAAAATTGTTTCGGTGAGTTCATGACGAGGGGGGGGGGGGATGAATCCCCCCTTTCCTCTAGCTATGCAAAAAAAATATTGTTTAATGTCAGATTATTAGAATGTATATAAATATTCACATGAAAGTACATGGAACTGCTGTATAAAACCAAACATAATCAATAAAACCTGTACGTACTGTTGGCAATATGGTGTTTTTTCTATTTCCTGTATCATTTTGAAGAAGAGGGGGGGGGGGGTAGGGTAGCAAAATGGACCAAAACTTTTTCCCAATGCACAACACCCCCTACTTTTTCTTTCATAAAAACATGCTCTAATGTCCCTAGATACACCATGTGAAGTTTTAAAAAAAGTTTGACGAAATTACATTTTTAATCAGCATTTTAGTGCCAATAATCTGTTTCTTACGTTACTTTAAAAAATTGCCATATGAGGTAAGAATTTGCTAATAATTTCATTCCGTTTCATCTTATGTCATAAAAATTGTAATCAACAGAAGTAAAGTAATGTATTCTAATATATTTAAGTAATCCAAGGACTTGTAAACAGATGTTTATAAGTCCTTGAGAAATCCAATTCAACAATTCCGTAAGAATATATATATTTTAGATTTTATGAGTATTATTTCGCCAATTTTCAATTTCCCCACAATATTCTGAGATGGTTGAAGAAGGGTATCTTTGATGGCAAATATCTGACATTAAGTCCACATCTTGGTATCCTTTTCTGTTTGTTTTATTACTTATCGGGTCCAGTACTATTGAAATATAATGGTTAGAAAAAAAGTTTGATTCTTTTGAATTCAAGATCTCAGGAGAAAGCATCCTTAACTCGGCGAAAATGGCCCATCTAAAATTTATTTTGTCTGTATAATATGATCGAATAAACCCTCGACCACGTAACATTTACCAATATTTACGACTAAGCGAGATCTATTCAATGGTGTAAATTTCATTTTAATTTTTGCAGGACAAAGTTAACAAAAATCGCGTTTATCCAGTTTCCGAAGTGAGCCGCGCGGACAGTAGAGGTGAGTTTTTTTTTTTATTTTCCAGTTTTTGATTTAGTTTAATTCTCCTTTTTTTCCTTGGAGGAGCGGGAGTTTATTCACTTATCTAAATACTCAATATGGTAAAATTGAGTCTGAAGGATTATATTGGAGAAACCCCGCTACTTACAATAGGAACGAAACTTTTTTCATCACCATGCATATCCGGATAGCTTTATTCCGTTCTCGGTTTAGAAATAGAATGGCGTCTGCAACGAAGTTATTTTCCAAAGTTTCTGGTAATGTTGTTCATCCTCTTGTTCAAGTCACCTTTATTCTATATACTTACAACACATTATTTTTTAAGACTGCTGTATGTTTAGCAGGATTTTAACATAAACTTCAACAATCTGTCAAGGTGACCCCAGTTTCTATGGTCAGAGTAAATTCGCGGATGTATTTTTTGAGAGAAAGAAAATGTCTTTATTTCATTCTTCATGAGAGTTTTAAGACACTAATACACACAGAAATTAAATAAATATAATCAGAAAAAGTCAATTGAACAGTAGTCTGAGTAGCGTTTAGTGAGAACTGTAGTGGATCCAGTCACAGGCGATTGTTTCATGCGAGCTCACACCCCTACATTTGTACATATACACACACACCAAAAAGGTCTTGAACTACGAATTTCGACATCGGCAATTTTGATTTGAAAAGAATACATCAATATCCCATTTAAATCCCATATGAGTACTATCATTCGTTAATGGGTACTTTAATTTTTGACCTTTTTTATTTTTCCCCGTAAGTACCTCATATGACCAGAAATCCACAACTTTTGATTGTTTCTGTACCTTTCCTGACCTTGGCATTCTGAATCAAGAACAACATCCGGTTTGACGAATGCGTTTAATAAAACGGCATCTGATTGGTTGTTAGATTTTGCATCTACTTTCATTTCAGGTAGAGTGTCTGAGTATCGGCCAACAGAGGCTTCAAGTTCAAAACAAAACGTGTTCGTTTTGACCAGAAGTTGTGATTGATTGCCAAGGACATTTAAAAAAGATCTACAAGTGTGCTCGAAATTGGTCAATTCAAGGGGATAGAAGTGACCAATGGAATTTTTTTTTTTTCATATGGCTTTACTGGTAGTAAAACAATTATGCTACAATGTACAGATGACTATTTGAAAGTGACTTCTTAAATAACCAGTTGAAAAGACGATTTTCATGTACTAAAATATAGTTCTTCAAGACCTTTTGGTGTGTGTGTGTATATGTAGGGGGTGTGAGCTGGCATGAAACAATCGCCTGTGGATCCGGTAGTGCATGTACCGATAGTTCAGTACAAGTTCCACTGACTGAGCTATCCGGGATTTCGCAGCTCGATTTGCAGGAGAGGAGGCAGAACCCTGCCAGGGGTTGGAACTTGGAGAATGGCCACACAGCGGGATATACCCACAGCCCTTGACGAAAGGGAGCAAGGGTGTAGTTGATCTGGTAGTGCAGGTACCGATAGTTCAGTACAATTTCCAATGACTGAGCAATCAGGATGTCCCTTTAGCTCACTCGGGAATGAGTATGACTATGGCCTGGGCGGCCGGGGTTTGAGTCCTGAACCGGGCACCTGCAAACTACTTCAGAACGATTAAATCCTAACATGCCTAAAATAAAAAACATCAAATAACATGATTGCATGGTACCCTCGGAAGAATCTCGCACCTTTCACCTTCACATGAAAGCATGTTTCTGACTGTTGACACATCACAATTGCTAACTTTTCATCCAAGGTTGAGATGGATCTTAGATTCTATACAAAAAATAATGTGTAGTTACAGTGCAAAAATGAAGACGCTATTTATTTATTCGGTTATTTTCCTGTCTTCGGGAATGAAGACAGGAAAATAACTGAATAAGAAAATAGTGTCTTCGTTGCAATGTAACTATTGTTTGTGCAGCTTACTCCAGAAATTTCTATTTTCCTTTAGTTTCTAAATTCTATACAAAATGAGCATATTTTTACTTTTAGGCTAATAACAGTGATTAAGAAGGATGTGTGCCCATACCATACGCGGCCAACAATGAAAATGTTCAATTCTATTAGTACTTACTGTGTGTGCCTTGAATTGAACGAAAGACACAACTGATATAAATTTACATAAATTTAGATTTGGTATTTCAATTCCAACATGACAAATCCATGAAATCAAGCTCTTTGTGAAATTTTGTACCTTTCCACTTTTGATTTTACAGAATAATTTGGAACACATTAGTCCAAAATGGTCAGGCCATAATTATAAAATTGTTTGTTTCCCTTTGCCCTAACAGGGTCAGGAAAAACGCCGCCAAGTCAGATTTTTTTATTGCCAAAAAGTCCAATATTTTTTTTTCCAGAAATCGAGTCACTTTCTGTTTCAGTTTCAACGTTACAATATTCTATGCAAATAGAATTGTAAATCAACTTTGTAGCTTTCTCATTCCTACATTATTATAAGAAATCACACCTTTTATTGTTATTATCATTAAGAAGTAAACGAAAAAGTTCCTCAATTCCACGTACATGTTCTCACAATTCCTTTTAAATTACCTGGTAAAACTATATCAATTGATAGAATAGTACCGCTAGTTTTTTCCTCACGGCGATTACACGTGACCACTGAAGCATTAGGCACGGTCCATTTGATATTCGGGGGGGGGGGGGGGGGGGGGGGGGGGGGGGGGGGGGGGCTTGGGTTTTTTGTCGGAGCAAGATTATTTTTTTCGCCCAGGACCGGGGCAAAATTATTTTTTTCTTGCAAAGTTGGAGCAAGGAAATTTTTTTCTAACAATTGATGTGTATATTAAGAATGTTTGTGTTTTTCAACAGAAATTCTTTATTTTTACTTAAATTGTTCTAAACCGTACTAAATTTTTATGTAAAACTTGTATTCACTTCTAAACTGAGAGAGATAAAAGATTTTTACAATATGATATAATTTTTCAGAAAACAAAATGTATGTAAGGTCATGTAACATGTAAGAGGACCTGAGGTGAGGGTCTTCTAGACAAATTTAAAAATTTAGAAATGTAAACTAGTGAAAAACTTAATTAAATTCTCCTTCCAAGACTGTACATAAATTTTAGACTCTATGGTGATTCATGTATGTATGAAATGATACTGATAATGTATTTAAGGAAGCCCCTTTTTCAGCCCATGTATACTTTTGATATTCTTAAATATGAACTTGCCATTAAAGAAGAAAAGTATGGCGAGCGAAGCGAGCCAAAATTTTTTTATTAATATATAAAGTGAAAACTGCGAAAATTTTTAAGGGAATTTTATGGTTATTCTTCAAATTCAGATCACTTGTAAGAGCAAGATTATTTTTTTCTGTCACACCATAAGCAAATTTTTTTTTCATCAAAACTCAGAGCAAAATTATTTTTTTTCGAAAAAAAACCCCAAGCCCCCCCCCCCCCCCCCCCCCCGAATGAATATCAAATGGACCGTGCCTTACATATAACGGTCCATTAACGGATATTCAAACCGTACATTTACCTAGTACTGGTCAAATTAATGGATAAATTAAAAAAGAAACTTTCTTTTGATTACCATAGTGATTATCCAAGGACATATTTTAGGCAATTTGGAGCGGGGAAGGGGGGGGGGGGGTTCAGACTTGTGTATCCGAATCGGGGAGGGGGGGGGTGCTCGAACTCCCGAAAATTTTTAAGGGAATTTTATGGTTATTCTTCAAATTCAGATCACTTGTAAGAGCAAGATTATTTTTTTCTGTCACACCATAAGCAAATTTTTTTTTCATCAAAACTCAGAGCAAAATTATTTTTTTCGAAAAAAAAACCCCAAGCCCCCCCCCCCCCCCAGAATGAATATCAAATGGACCGTGCCTTACATATAACGGTCCATTAACGGATATTCAAACCGTACATTTACCTAGTACTGGTCAAATTAATGGATAAATTAAAAAAGAAACTTTCTTTTGATTACCATAGTGATTATCCAAGGACATATTTTAGGCAATTTGGAGCGGGGAAGGGGGGGGGGGGGGTTCAGACTTGTGTATCCGAATCGGGGAGGGGGGGGTGCTCGAACTCCCATTCATCTATGTGAACGTCATAGCAACTATCAGATGTGAATAAATTTTCTCTATTTTCAGACAACATTTCTTTTATATGTTTTTTTTTCAGTAACAAATGGACCCCCTTTCCCGAAAAACATACATGTGCGAAACACTACGAAATCAATATCTTACGTATATTTCAATTCAATTCAATTTTTTATTGATATCACCAAACATGTTGACATACATCAAAATACAAATAACAAAGTGAACAATGCAAAACAAAATGAAAACGAACAACATGATTATCAGTGGCGGATCTTGGATTTCAGAAAGGGGGGGGGGGGGGGGGGGCAAGGTTTCAGCTCGAAGAAAATTGTTCACAGAAAATTTGACAAGCAAAAAAAAAAAAAAAGAAAAAAAAAAAGGACGAAGACCATGAAGACGAAAAACGTGAATCTCAAGACTGATGATCTAATTAAGAAGTGGGGGAGGGGATCATTTCCACTGCATGTACAATATGTAAAGTTTCTTGATACATTTGGTAGATTGGCGAGCGTAGCGAGCCGGAAAATTTTAAAGATATGAAGTATTCATTTTGTTATACAACTCTATTCTATATTGGCGAGCGGAGCGAGCTGTAAAATTTTTGGAATAGATCGTTACATTTTGTCTAAGAATACAATCTCTCTCTCATTTTCCATGCTCTATTTTTGACTGACCTATTGGGGAAGGTTGGGAAGATTAGGGCATTGCAACCCCACTATCCACCTGTCTAACCTAGTTAGATCGACCCATGAAAATGAAGCATTTGGTAATTATTCAAGTGTTAAATTTGATTTTGAATTTTGAATACGTTTATGACATATGAATCCGTTCAAGCACGATGGCAAAGAAAGTTGAAAACAAAGTGAAGACGAACAAATAGACAGCTAATGAAAACTGAAGTGCGGCGAGCGAAGCGAGCCGAAAATTTGCCCCAAAAGTAAAGAGATTAAGCATAAAAAGAGTATTCTGAATCAATAAATGTGGGTGAAAAAGGGGGGCCGGGCCCCCTGCACCCCTCTAAATCCGCCACTGATTATGGTATAGAAAATGAACAGTAGAGTAACAATAAACTAGCAAAGGGACCAGTTTTGCAATTTTTACATGTCGGCATAAATTGAATTAAATAATGCATATAGTAGGGACACCGGAAAATTTGGATTCTTCTCCAGACCTCCCAGTACCTGTTTCTTACCAGAAAGTGTAAAATTTTGCGAATGAAAGTGTTTTTAAGGAAAGTTAAGTGTAGTATAAACAATTGATTGCAATTCCGAGAAAAAAAAAACATCGTAACAGTCTTTTTCCTACTTTGACATTTTAAAATAATTTACACAATTCAAGTAACAACGAATATATATACTATTTTTATTGTCTAATCGTTTGTTTAAAATATTTCTAAAAGTAATTCTGATTGGAAATATGTTTTAGATATAAAAATGAGCAGCAAAAGCGTTGAACGTATTTGTAACAGTAGGTTAAAATTGTAAAAATAGATAGTTCTGCAACACCCCCCCCCCCCCTCCCCCCCCCGAAAAATCGGAATGTAGTTTAATATTCCCTATTCAATATTTCAGAATGTTGACAGTTATTCATGATTTTTTTATTCAACTAAAGTCATTTCTGTGTTTTTATTCAAATATGTTGAAGTAAACAACCATTTTTTTTTCTTTATGAAAATCACATGACAGAATGCTACTTAGTGATATCGTTAAACGCTTCAGTGGTCACGTGTAATCGCCGTGAGGAAAAATCTAGCGGTACTATTCTATCAATTGATATAGTTTTACCAGGTAATTTATAAGGAATTGTGAGAACATGTACGTGGAATTGAGGAACTTTTTCGTTTACTTCTTAATGATAATAACAATAACTGTGATGTCATAGTTCATTTATGACATCACAATTAGAAATAATGTCAAAAGTAGTGATGTCGGGTCTTGGCGTGTCTAAAATGCAAGTCTAGCAGTAATGTGAAGAAGGTCTATTACATTTGTACTTTGAGAATTTACTACAATTGAGCAGTTTTATGCATTATTGTTACAGGCTCTTTTTAGCTCTGCTCATCACTTCTTTCAGTTGACAAATGGAAATTTACTGTTTGATGATGAAGTCGTTATATATACAAAAAAAATGTATATTCTTTTCATAGTTTGAATTAGTATGTATTTGATGTCTTCCACAGCTGTTGGGCGGATCGGAATAAGGACATGCTACACAAATACTAGAAAAAATTTAAAGATTAACAAAGATACTAAAGTAATATGCCAAGGATTCACAGGAAAACAGGTACTGTATTTGGCCATGAGAATGCTATTTTGAATTTAATATGGTTAAAATTATCAGTGGGTGTAGCTAAATGAATTAAATTAAATTTGAAAAGATTTTGTGTACACGGAGATAACCATCATGTATAATGATTTTTTGTGGTAAATGTGCATGTTATTTATACATTGTATGTTTTATAAATTATTTTATGTTTTTGGAAATCTTTTTGAGTAGGTAGTTAAATATTATATTGTTTGATTACAATGGACCAGTATACCCACATAAATATAAAATTTCATTTTTTTTTTCTTGTGTCATCATCTACAACCCAAAGGCTCAATAAATGTATATGTATAATTTTGCTCAGTGTCAATCTCCGTCCATCGATATGGTTATAACTCCTTGATAGACATCAAAATTAAACTTGCAGGGAATGTCAAACAATATTAGACTCAATACCAAATGAGGGTCACAAATTTAGACTTTGATATGTGACAGGCAACATACCTTTCCTTGAAGAATCTACATGCAGTCTTTGATTGCCATAGCAAAGGGAAAGATGAACTACATGTATTCGGTCTTTTCGAAATACAGAGTTGCTTCCCATTTGTGCAGGTATCTGACGTCAACGCATTGTGACGTCGTCAAATTCTATGGAAACCAGCATGAAATTCAGGGAAACAGGGTTACATATATGACGTTTTCAAAGGAATTTAATGACGTCACAATGCTCTTACGTCAGATACCTGCACAAATCGAATGTACGCCAGTAAAATCGAAAAGACGGAATTGATTTTTAAGGTCAGATGTCAAGGCCACTGCCTGTTGAATTCATTGAAGCGCTGATCGAAGCTTTTGACATAAGATATACAAACTTGCCTTAGAAGATCACTATGGAAGGTTATGGAATATCAAAATCAAAGTCCAGCTCATATTGTCTACAAGTTGAATGTATTATATTGTTCCAATTGTGGCCGTCCCATAGACATAGAAAAAATTAATATATTAAAGTACATGTATTATCTCTTATGTGACACTATTTTACCTATTTTAGAAATACTTATACCGGTACAATAGAGTAACTATTTGTTTAATGAATTGTAGGGCACAAACCATAGCCAGCAGGCCATAGAGTATGGAACTAAGATGGTGGGAGGAGTGTCCCCAGGGAAGGGAGGACAAACACATCTAGGTCTTCCTGTCTTTGATTCTGTCAAGGAGGTAAACACAGTTTTCTTTTCTGAACAAAAACAAATCTTTGTTTAAACAATTTTAATAGTTTTAGTTAAAAGGTTTATAGTAGATTATAAGTTAAACTGAAATTACATATTAAAATAAATTACAAAAGTGTATATGGAAGTGATACAGAAACATTACTGTAGACAGTAGACAATGTAGAAGTTCTATTTCCTATAATCTATGTTACAGGCAAGGGAGAAGACTGGAGCAGACGCCTCTGTGATCTATGTACCCGCACCATTTGCTGCAGCAGCTATTATAGAGGCTATAGATGCTGAAATACCATTGGTCGTTTGTATAACGGAGGGGATTCCCCAGCATGATATGGTTAAAGTCAAACACAAGCTTGTTAGACAGAGTACAACCAGGCTGATTGGACCAAACTGTCCTGGTATAATAAAGGTACAAGACAACTGAGTAGAGAGTGTTAAATGTTACACTTGCAATGTTGTTTACGTGGGTGTATCATTTTATGCCTCTGTGATCATAGACTTAAGGCATATAGCTTTTATTCTGATATTCTTTTGATCTTACTGTCCATAGAAACTTTACTGAGGTCATTACATGTATTATGATTTACTAGTGAAGGAGCTTTGTCATTTACGTGTTTATTCCTTGTGGTAGGGCCTTTTCATAGATTCCTCAATTTTTTGCTTTGTCATTTTTGTTAGACCAACTTTTTAAAAAGTTTTACCTTGGTAATTTATTTTCCGTAGTAGGTAATGAGGTTTTCCCATTTGACTTTTGTATTCATCATGATAGTACCTTAATTATTTGTATTATTTGATTATTATTTGATACAAAATTTCGTTTCATTCATTTTGACATACTTTTGGAGAACTAAAATATTGTACACATCTTTTGAATGACTATTGCTATCGATTTCATATTTCACAAAGGCATATGTCTCAAGACATAATTATTTTGTTGGTACTAAAAATTAACCCATGACCATTTGTGTCCATTTCCTATTCCTACTAATTCAATAATCATGTGCATGTAGAAATACAAATGTATTTGTGTAAGAATTAAACAATATAATAATGGTAAAACAAAAGAAGGTAGAGATAAAACACTATACATGTAGGTTCCCCTAGAGATATTACATTTCTAACTGTAGTTTGATTACATTTCTAACTGTAGCTTGACGATATTATTTGCATATTACGAGCATCAACAAGTAATTCTATATTGTTCACATTTTGTTTTCAGCCTGGAGAATGTAAGATTGGTATTATGCCAGGTCATATTCACAGAAAAGGACGTATTGGTATTGTATCTAGGTCGGGAACCTTGACATATGAAGCCGTACATCAGACCACTCAGGTCGGGCTCGGTCAGACTCTCTGTATTGGTATTGGTGGAGATCCATTTAACGGCACCAACTTTGTAGACTGCTTAGAAATATTTTTGAAGGACCCAGACACAGATGGTATGTCGTGTCAACATTTTTCTCTCCTTCAGGACTCTTTTGGTGCATTCACTTTTCATTTTCTGCAACATATTTTTAATTAGATATCATTTGTAGTGAGTACAGATAGTTGGTGATAATGAAAGATGGAAACACTCATGATATTTATAGTAAAAAGTGATATACATGTACTCAATTGATTTTCAATAGTATGGATTTGCATACTGCTCAAGAAACTTTTGATTTGTGATGATTTGCTTATACACACAGAAAATGTGTACTTACCAAGTAATACATATATAACATGTATAATATTATACCTGTGATGTAACACAAACACCAGTAAATTCCTTTCCTAGTCATAAACTTGCAGTCCACTTTAATACAGTTTACATGTACATTGTAGGCATTGTTTTGATCGGAGAGATTGGAGGAGGGGCAGAAGAAAAGGCAGCAGAATACTTACAAAATCATAATTCAGTAAGTCATATTTACTACATGTTTTGTCTGATGAAGGAATATGCGCATTGTTTGTGTCAAATAAACATTTTTTGTTCAGAAATTTACATATTATAACTAGGAGCATGGGCATCACTGCCATCTTTGGAAGGAATTAAAAAAAAAACACACATTATTATAGGGATTCTGATGACACACTGCTTGAAGACAAGTAAACTTGTGCAGAGAAGAGCATAGTTGACAGGCTTTAAAAAAACATTCTCAAAGATGTATAAGAAAACTTATATTCTAAAATTGCTTATTCCATTATTTTAACAAATTACACATAGGGTTGCATGAATGATTACTCAAGTTGACTGCAGGATTTCTGTTTTATATCTTGTGTCACAATAGGGTCCCAATGCCAAACCAGTGGTGTCTTTTATTGCTGGGCTGACAGCGCCACCTGGCAGGAGAATGGGTCATGCCGGTGCCATAATAGCTGGAGGTAAAGGTGGGGCTGAGGAAAAAATTGAGTCTCTGAGAGCGGCTGGTGTAGCTGTGTCTAGTTCTCCTGCTGATATGGGAGTCACATTAGCTCAAGTAAGATGATACATAGAAAAAAATGAAAATGATTTAAAGATATATTAGAATTGTGATTTACCTCAAATCTCCATGAGAATCTGTCTTTTCTGTTTGTTGGTGTCTGTATAGAAATGTTGATCAAAATTTGATACAATGGCTTGCAACAATATCAAATGTTTAAAGTTTTTAAAGGATCATGAAGTCTAGGAATAAGACAACTAAAGAATTCATACATTCTAAATTTGACATGCAGAAAGTTATCTATGTTATGCTCTGAAATATGTGCAGCTCATCTTGTAGTTAGAATGTTTATGACATCAGTCATGTGTATGACAATATCAGTCATGTGTATGACAATATCAGTCATGTGTATGACAATACATATATTATTGAAAACATTCCTGAAATGGATTTAATTTCTTTCTTTAAATTTAAATCTGGTCTTCCATTTTTGGTACAGACTATAGGTAAATGGAAAACTTGCATCTGATCTGGCATTTCAGAATTTAGGTTGGATAAGGTAAAATTATGATATTGTATATGTATTGCAAAATGATATAATTGCGGGAGTATTCTGAAATATTCTTTATTTTTCCTTTGTAGAGATTCAAAGAAAAGGGAATGATATGATAAAAGGTATGTTCCAGGTTTTATTACAATCTAAAAGTGTATAAAGTGCAATTTCGAATTAATGAAAATACAAATGGATGAAACATGAGAGGATCAGTCACAAAAAGGGTTGTTTGTAATGCGTTAGACATATATGTACCTATGTACTGCAGAAAAAAATATTTCATGCCTGTAAACATTTCATGAAAACAAGTTTCAACCATCAATTAAAAGTAGTTAAGTCAAACACAATGGTCATCTCTGATCATAAGAATAGGAAAGGAATTAAGTTTTTGATAATCAAGTCTTGAATTTCAATCCTCAGAATAGAAAGCAAGCTTCACATTGTAATGAGTTAGTCAGGGGTCTAGAATTCCCATTTCCCATTTTCTGGGGCAAATGAAAAGTTAGGTTGGAAAAGTGCAAAGCAGATGTTCACTTGCTGTGGGCAGGTAGACTTGTTTAGCCTTTTTCCTCTTCATTCAGATTTCTTTCTTATCTCCTAATTTTGAGGCAAGGTTTTAATTTATTCTGAGGAATCAAGCACTTGATTTGCTAAATATGCCACATTTCAACTAGAGACCTATCCTTCTCTACATATCATTTTTAATGGGCAAGTGATTTTTGGGGTCGGACAAGTAAATTTTATGTCATGAGTTGCACGTGGCAAGTAGATTAAAAAACAAATTATAGACCCCAGGTTAGTGCCATGACCTTGATTTCCATTATAGCAATATTACAATACCTGTAGATAGGATAACATGGTTTTGAATAAACACAAGTGTGACAGCACTAACTTAGCTAAAAAATAAGAACCCTTCAGAAATAGTACACATACATTAGCTCCCTGAAGGATTACTTAAGTTTTTCAATTATATAATCTTTATGATAATTTATCTAAGTTTAACGTTCTATATGCTTTTGATACATACATGTATATCAGACAAGAAGTATATGTGGTATAGTTGAAAATGTAAATAAAAGAAAGAAACATTACTTCTGCATTATTTATGGTTTGGTGCTCCAAGTATTTAAGCAAGGGCCAAGGATATTAAATACCATCTTCAACTGTACGTCTTCATGTACATCTGTAGCCAATACCTGATAATGATTGCTAAATCATTTAATAGTAGAAAATTTCCAGTAAATGACAAATCATATGAAATTCATGTACATGTATATGTACAGCAATAATATTGTAAGCTTATCATTGATTGTTCATGTCTTTGATTTTAGGGTAGGGTGCAAGTGACAGAAGACTGATATTTGTTTTGGATTAATAAGGAACCAAACTAAAGTAACCTGTAGTTTGTGTTACCAAACATTACTGATGCTTGAATAGCCCAGAAAAGTACCTAAATTGGGTATAATTATGTATTTAGGTAATATTGGTTAGCAAAATAATTGATAATCTGTGATTTAGTAGGTAATGATGTGAATTGTTTACTTGTTTGTAAAACAAAAATTGAGAATTATGAAAATAAATGATATTTAAAAATTTCTTTCTTGGATTATTTATATATTTTGATGAAATGGTACATGTTACTGCTGTAGCAAATTGTCAAAGATTAGTTGATTTCTTGTCAGATGACATCAGGGAAACAATATTGTAGATAATGTGTACTGCCATTAACTACAGTATGTGTGTTAATTACTCACTCTATCTAATCTAAAGATTTAGTCAGCTTGTTTCAGTGGCTTGATTGAGCAATTCCTCCATGTTCAGTCACTTTACTATGACATTGTATGGTTTTGATATCAATATCAGTAACTTCAACTTCACATTATAGAGGACAAGTTCTGATTTTATGACATATTATGACCTAGACCTTGTATTTGACCTACTGAAAAAAAATTCAATTTGGCTTTATATTGAATACAAGGGCTTTTTATATTTCATGTTTATTCCTTGTAAAAATAGAGATGTTTGCATCATATATTCTGTTTGATATTGTAGAAAACTATGTTACTCCCTTTTCTTTCCCACAAAGACATTTATCTGTTGAACAGCAGAATAAAAAATGAAATTTGGAATGAGTAAAAAGGAGTAAATACAACATTTCCAAGGTGCAAGAAAGTCAAATGTCTCATTTTTGTGTCCCCTGCAAAGTACAGTGACACTTGGAGATCACTATGTCTGGACTCCTGTCACAGGCCAGAACTTATCAGCTGTAAGTGATGGAGAGTTTATATATTTCACATATGTATACCTTATTACAAGACTATTATGCAAATACAAAAAAAATGTTTGACCATGTGACCTTGACCTTGGAACTTGACCTAATTGTTATAAATCTTAGTTGATTTCTCATCTTTGAGAAAACTATTTTGTTGAGACCAAGATTTTTAACCCCTTGACCTCTGACTTTGACCTACTTTTGAAAAACTTTTATATTGGGCATAATTTTTGAATGGTAGGTGATACAACTTTTATACTTCTCATGTTTATTCCTTATGAGATAACCTTTATGGGATGCGAAGTTTTGAGCTGGTGACTTTGACTTTGGACTTTGAGCCATTTTTTTTTTTTTTTGAAAATCTTCAATACTAGTAGTGGGCACAATTTTTGAATGGCAGGTGATGGGACTCATATTTCTCATGTGTATACTCTGTGACAAGACTTTTATGCTGATACCAAGATTTTTTACTAGTTTTGAAAAAAGAACTTCAATACTGGGTATGATTTTTGAATGGCAAGTGATAGTTCACACATATTTTTCATGTTTATTCTTTGTGACAAGACGTTTATCCTGATACCAAAAGTTTTGATCTGGTGACCTTGGACTTTGATCTACTTTTGAAAAAACTTCAATTTTTGGCATAATTTTTTAATGGTAGATGATAGGAGTGAGGACTCGTGTGCATTTGGTTCGCTGCTGCAGGCGACACATGTTCTTCGAACACTGGATTTATTTTGGTTCCATTACAAACAAAACGAATTGGCCATGCACATGCTCATTTATGCATGATTATTTGTATTGTCATACCACTATATCAAGTAAGCCCAACAAGATTTACTTCTGTGTTGGAGTATAGAGAAAGATGAGTCCATTTGGACTCAAAGGTGGAGAAATAGTATGCTGGTTTCACATGTGATGAAATAAATAGAAATTGAAGACGCATGACTATGTTGTTTGCTACTTTTTGTAGTGAGGTCATTACATTGGTACGACATACCTTTGGGTGTACAATGTATTGATTTTATTGGGGGATAATACTGTCACTTTCATTATTGTACGTCGTATCTGAGCAGTCACACAGTTATCTTTAGGAATAAACTTCTGTTGCACGAAGGTTCGTTGACCCGAGTAGGTCACAGGTATACGAGGGACGATTCAAACGTTCGTCCACCGAAAGAAAGATGCTGACATTGTCGCGAAGATTTGCATTAAAGTACAGGATCATATGTTCCAAGATTTATTTATAAATATATGTATCAACTTGAACGTGTTTGATAGATTAGAATTTGACAAATTTGGGCTTGAATTCTGAATTGAAGACATTGTAATTCAAGGTATCACATAATTTCCATAGTCTGTTTTTCATCGAGATCGAGATGTCATATACAAAACTCCTCTTTAAAAAACTGAAATGAAATAATTTACAGACAGCACTGTTCGAGCTTTATTTAAAGAAAAACAAAACAAATCCTTGAGAAGTTACAACCTCTTCGTATGACAAACTTTGGTGGTGCTTGATATATATTTATGACCAAGAAAGGAGAAGTTCCAGTCAGCATGGCTAGATCACCGACTTGAAAATAATATGCGAAGTGTTTTAAGATTGACGTTCGATACTTGAAGTGAAAATGTATAGAAAAAAACCAAAGTGATGACATCAGTTATATGAATAAAGGTCGAAAAGAACCAAGAATTTTTCTCACGTTCGATTTTTTTTAGCTGGTTTTCGGTATTTGGAGTTCAGTTCGGTCGTTTATTTGGTTTATTTGTCATAGTCTCAATGAGATTGTTTCCTTCTCCATTATACAATACTTGACATACAACAATCTTAATCTTAACTCAAGCAAAATCGCTAAAGTTTAGAATACTTTGAAGCTTACGATCGATATAAAATCACATAAATTCCCTTCGTTTTTGTAGGAAGACAATGAATTTTTGGACCAGCCCTATTTGTTTATCTCTTTTCTCTTTTATTGTCAATGACATGTTTATGCTGCAGTACGTTGCGGTATGTAATCATACTCCCAGAACATTTAGTCTGCAAATGCCGTGTAGAGGTGACTATGTACGGTCGTTGTCACTTTACATCTCTAACCAACTGTGTATAGGAATGCACCAAATATACTATACTTAAACTGAATAAAAGCATTACCTGTACTTCTGAAATTCAGGCTATAGTGGTGCCAAGTCATGACAAGCCAGGGACGAAAAATGGCGAAGCTGATAGTTTCCGTTTACTTTACACTTGGGGACGTTTTATTCATTATGCTGTCTGTCGGTCCTAACTTTCAGCCCAGACGTATTTCATTATGATCATTCGAATGAAAATTTTCAGACTAGTATCTCTATTGACCAGGCATGTGGCCTTGACTTTTTTGGAGTAAGACTCGACCTACTTTCAAAAAGATGTTTTAAAAGGTGTTTTGCAATCAAATATATGACTTTGAACCCATGTCATCCCTGCAATATCTAGGTCACAGTGCATATAAACTTTTGACCTCGTGATAAAGTTTTGAACAATAAAGGAAGGCGAATATAGTTTGAATTGCTAAATGTCTATATGAGAGTCTCTATCAACCTTTTTCTATTATTTACAGTGAACTCTTGCTCTTTACTTCTAAGACACATGGATGCGGGGGTGTCCAATTAGCTTTCCTAGTGAGCTATTTAGCTATTCTTCACAAACAGATGTTGGAGGAGACGTGTTTATCATTCTATCGTTCCATATAGTAAACATGGAAAGCATTGACGCCGATGTCAAAATGTCAGATAAGTCTGTGCGTTCGAAAATCTGGTAAAAATGTTAGAGGTATCCTTTGAAAGAGAAGGTAAAGAAAATATATTTTCCGAGTGTTCGAAGAGAGAAGTCAGTACATTGGAATCTATAAAAGAAAACAAATTGAGTTTGTTAAACACTAATAAGCCCCTGCTAACAACAGTGGCGAAGAAAAAAATTACGTTGGAAGGTCACGCGCGGTTAAAGTCATGGATCATTTACCTAAATTTTGATGATAAATAGATCTATCTAATACTTTTTCAATGGTCCACAAAGCATACTTCAGAAATAAATGTAACCACTTGATTGTTATCTATGTTGTTGGGCCGATTTAAAAGTGTTCACCCCAGGGAATATCGTTTGTCTTGTTGCTCAACTAACTTTCATTATATTCTTAGAATTTCCTGCGACTGAATTTTGTACTGTCGCAAATTTTTAGTTCTTAAACATATTGAAATATCACGTTGTTTGGAAGATGCTTTAGTTTAGAACCATCGAAACTTTCTGCCCAGCTACAGTGAAAGTCATCGCTAGTAAGCAGGATATACTTACTCTTCCCGGATACCATATTTGTGAAACGAATTGTGTGATTTGACATCCCGAACCTTGTTTCAAAATATCGTATGAAATGAAAAATCATTTAATATTTTTTTATCATACGAGTATATGATATACAATCAATCGAGATCATATGACTGTAAGCGCGATTTTTGATTACCAAAATGAACAGAGAGTACGTAATGTTCATTCTTTTGCAAGTGGAAGAGGTGCGAGACAAAGTGCAATATTTACATTACTAGTATATTCCCCATGTTGAACGCCCATTAGGCAACTAGAATTATATTCCAATAACTTGGGTTGCTAATGTGACGTCACGTTCAGGTTTTGCATGTAGGGAGAATTTACCAAAATTAAGATACATTTGACACTGTTACAGGCAAAATGTGCGATGTTCATGCAAATAAAAATTACCTATAGTTAGAATAAATGTAAATATAAGTAATGACTGTCTTACTTTTGGTGTTCATGGGTGTATAATTCTGTTGGACACGTGCAAATTTTCCGAGAATCGCTTCGCGATTCACGGAATTTGCACGTGCCCAACCAGAATTATACACCCATGAACACCAAAAGTAAGACAGTCATTTCTTAAATATTACTAACCATCATTGGAGTCACAAAGTAAATGGGTTGATTGAATACAGAACAAATCCTTATTTCGTAATTATCTTTTTCTAATTAATTGCGTAGAACTACGAAACAAGGTCCTGATGAATTACCAAATGAACTGCTATCATAATCCGCAATTCAAAGGTCATGAATAAAAAAGTAAAGATCATTTGGGAATAATAGAGAGACAGCCACCAGCTACTAACACTTTGTGTTAATGAAATATCTATGAAAGTAGATAAGCATCGTTACTGTCATCATGTGCAAGCCCGAAATCGATATATGCACTCACCAACCCGTTAATTATAGAGTTCACAAGATCATTTTAACGAAAAGTTGGTATCATATTGATTGCATACGCAAGACCCCTTCGCTTATCGAGACTAATAACCAAGACTTTCTGACATTATAAAACGAATCGGGTTTGAATAAATACTAGTACAGAGTTCAGATTTTCAATGTCCTCTGACAAAGTTTGGGGAATTCTTGACATATCAGCTAATCACTTGTATTATCATCCTCTTGATGATTACACTACTGATGAAACTTTTAAAAAATTCGGTTCAGTCAGCAAAGCATGTATATTGTCTCGTGCACTTATGCTTTTGAAGTCAATATAAATGGTTGTGTTTAATTAAGACCCCTGTGTCTTATGGTCTTGATTCATGGTCAATGATGATACCAAACAATTGGGCGTCCATTATCTTAACAAGAATTGTAGGAAGATGCACGTTATCCGGATAAATGCAGCATCGATATAAGACCTTTGTAGCAAATGGACGTCACAAGTTGTTTCTCGATTCTAATAAATTCTAATGTCCAGAGGACTGCTTTACTGACAGCAGAGTTTGAACGCTTTATACAGTTCCCACAACGGAGTGTTTAAATAGGGTTTTCTGACACTGATGTCCGAGATATTTTTTTTTTTTTGGCTACAAATTGGTCCTTTATACCTAAACATCGTCACTTATAAATCCTGCTTCGTCATTCAAAATCATCATTATCAATATGCTTCTTCATTCAAAATTATTATCAATACAGGAGGTAAACACCCTTGCACCTAGCCTCCAATCCATTCATTTAATTACGCCTCTGAATAGATCATACACAGAATTTGGCATCGATCACATTTTATAAGAATACAAGGTAAGGGGACCTTTCACAAAGATAATTTTGTCATCTTTGGGCAAGTCCTTAGCAGGTTCTTTGGCAGACATTTAGGTCAAGTTTCGACTTTTGTTCTTCACAATTTCATATTATTTTGGTTTCCTCTTTTTCGGTTTCGAGCATCACTGATGAGACATAACTTTTTGAAATGCGCATATGGTGCAATGACATTCTTAAAAGAAATAAAAAATGACAAGCCGGGTTCTATTGTCTCATAATGCCCGAGCGTCCTCAGCCAATCACATTTATTACCGAGCCGCGTCAGCGGCGAGGTGATAAATGTGATTGGCTGAGGACGCGAGGGCATTATGAGATAATAGAGCCCGGCTTGTCATTTTTTATTTCTATTCTAATGATGACCAAACTTAGACCTTTCGATTCTTGGTAAAAACCAGTTCCTGCCTGTTTATCTGCTTTTAGAAAATGGATAGGCGTGGCTTATCGCTAAAGGGCCTATATTGGAGAATAGAGCCCGGCTCGCGTCTGTTGTCTTAATAGGGAAAAAGAGTCAAGTCATATTAGAATTGATAATAGAACATATACATATCAATATTGACAATTTCAACCACTAGGCTGGTATCTCTGCTGGTGGATTGTTTAGTTGCAGGGGATATCGTTCGCCTAGTTACTTGACTTGAAATATATTTGTAAATTCTCCGCCACAAAAGTTTTTTTTCTAAAACTAAGGGTTACCTCCCTGATGGCATAGCGCTGTCCTTGACAGGTTCTTTGGCAAATATTTTAGGTCAAGTTTAAGCTGTTGTTCTTTATAATTTCATATTTGGATTTCCTCTTTTTCGGCCTCGAGCATCACTGATGAGACATAACTTGTTAAAATGCGCTTATGGTGCACTAACATTCCATAAACATGTATTTCAACATATCTCGAGCACATATTTTTATGTCCAGAAGACTGCTCTCTGACAGCAGAGATTGAACAACTCTTTTTTTTTTTTCATGATAGTTTTGTTTCGTATAATGCGTTACCCACTCGATTTTATATTCCGATGTGAACCTCGTTTGCCTTGTTATTTGTTGGTTCAATTTGTGAAAGTTGTACCATTTCATGACATGTGTCTTAATGTTATGCTATGACTTTTGTGTTTCATGGTTAACCTTGGGGTAGAGTCATATTCTTTTTTCCTGTTTGGAACGTCGATTGAACTGGTCTTTTCTATGCATCAATTAGAGTGTCACATGCTTCGGATGATTTTCTTTTATCACTGGTACATTCTGCGATCTTTACCATGCTTTGGAATCCATCGTGTGTTGAATGTCATAAGTAATAAATACTCATCGCAAGACAATAGAATGATCATGAGGCATAATTATGATGAATCGTGTAACAAAAATAATCAAATGTTTCCATATGCTCCCCATTGGGAATACCGCTATCCTCGCGTATGTCATGCATGTATATTTCTGTCAGTCCATCAGCAGTCAACACGTGTTTCCGTTTACAGCGTTTGTTCGATGAGCACATTGCATCTACTATGTGTAATACCTCGTGCATTTACATTACATAAATACTTGATCATATAATTATGTACATTAATATATCACTCCAGAGACAGGAGGACTCCATCGTCAGTAAGCATGTACTTGTTATCCTTCAAGATTTACACATTATCGGATGCACTATAACGATGAGACTAGTAATTAAAGAGCTCCCTCGCCTTGTACATTTTTTCCCCGCCCTTCTTTGATACAAGCATTAAGGTATATTACCTATAAAACGTTTTTGATCTGATGCACCATCAAAATAAAGCTGTGGTATAACTGGTTTTGCGGTTGCACATTTCCGTCATAGCGTTGCATGTAGACTAATCTGCAGACATGACACTTATGACGGACCACCTGTATTGAATAACATTCCACAGGGGAAAATACAATAATAAGACCTATACGAAGTAATATAAAATATGTATTTAATTGTCTCACTTTATTTTCAATTTCAATCATATTAAAGTAACATCGCAACCATTAACATGTCTTGCATAACATATGGATTTCATTTTTACAAATATCAAAGGGGTGTTGAACAATTTGGACTAAATGTCTAACTTGATTTTTGTAACTGATTTAATTTAGTTACTACTGTGTCTTGAATTGAAAGTTCCTCAATATACAAATGACATATTCCTATCTTAAATTGATATTAATATTTTTTTCCAAATTTCACCCGCGTAGTCGCATTTTTACGAATGTACCCGATGATGGTATAGTCGATTTCTTTAATCACGAGACTCTGTGGAGATTATCCTTCGAATAGTGTAATGTTATTGTCTCCGTCTGTTTGTCCTCTTTTTCTCCTCTCATGAGAGTATGTTCCGCTGTTTTCACTGTGGAGATCTCCTCCTTATCTTTGCTTTGATATATATTTTTCAATTATTTGATTCTAATTGATTTTGATCTTTTGATTTTGATTTGGGGGTTAGGCTTGGACTTTTATGCACTGATCAGTAGCAGTAAGTTACACGCGATATCAGATTACTGAAGTGTTCAACGCCTCCTTGATGCCATAGCTTAATTCTGTTCTTGTCCAACATATTGATGATTTTAATGAATTTTGAATCTTCAACTTACAAAATCTTAAAAGGATCCATTGATGACAGTACTTACATAACACACTTCATACGCATTGTGAACTCAGCAGTGTGGAATTGACAAATTCAAAAACTTATAGGAAGACATCGAATGTAAACACGCTGTCATAAAGTGGGAAAATATGAAACAGGTAAGCAAAAAATCTAATTAAAACATGAATGGTTTTGATAAGATTAGAAGAAAATTGACGAAAAGTGTTTGAAGATTGGAATATAAAATCAAAAGTTCACACATTTGAAGTCGAATACAAAACTGGATGGCATGACAGAATGCAAATTCAAATGATTGAGAAAAGTACCATAACATTAAGAGGCTTAACTGTCTTTGACACTCAGATGCTCCGCTCTAATATTCATTGTATTCCATTTCATTTTGACCATAATCACAAAAAGGTCTGTGACTAAATGGCGTCAGTTTCTTATGGTGTAATGATGAAAAAAACATTGTTGTTCACTTGATGATGATGACGATGTTCATTATTTAAGATGACGATGAAAATGACGACGACGAACATGATGATGATGGTGGTGTATGATGACCCTCAGTGTCACGATTCAATGACAGAATTGACTACTTGTTGTTCAGGAGGTATGACAACGTTTTCGGATCTTGAACGACTAATGTTTTTGTCAGGAATATCTAATGAATGTTGTTTACTAGGACTTGTGTCTGTGTATAGTTCTTCGGACTTCGCACGCACTGGTCCTGGAGAAGGAACACTTCCCTCACGCTCGTTAGAATCAATCGATGATTTCTTTTTCTTTTTGATTTTGCTAACTTCTTTTTGTACATTGCTGATAAAGTCTTTGCGTACCTCAGTTGCTTTATCACGTGCAATGGTTTTCATCTCTGTAGCTTTCATTCTGGCCTCGTTAAAGTTACTTTTTGCCAGCACTTTGGCTTTATCAAATTGTTTTCCCACTTGTTCCATTTTCTCTTTGCCCACCTCTGAGATTTTGCCCCTGTACTTGTCCATTCTCACTTTAGCCCTATCTATGGTGGTGTTCAGGTACTCAATTGCAACATTGACGCACATAGATACCAAAGACAAACCAATGAACAGATAGATAGAGGATATAATGAAGTAAGATTGCTTGTCTGGCACGATATCACCGAAGCCAATGGTACTAACAGATATAAAGACAAAGTAGAAAGACTCCATGAAGGACCACTGTTCCCAGAACCAGTACATGATGGCACCAAGCATAATATACACAAGTAATATCGTGGAAGCGATGGATATTGGAAGGTTGAAGTTTTCATCTACTTCAAAATTGTCTGGTTCCTGTGATTCCTTAGAGGTCACAGAGAGGGTACATAAGCTGCCGCTGCCTCCCAGGTCTTCTGGTTCATGGCCATTAGCGACGGGATTCTCTTCATCCTTCTCATCCTTTGGAGCTTTGTCGTATAGAGATCTTGGGATCTCTTCTCTCTTCCCATCCTCATTCACACGGTAACGACGTCTATGAGATGCCCTCCTTAAGGCAGTTTTACCTCTGTCTAGGTAGGACTTGCCTTGCTGTCTTACTTTGATACAATATCCCGTGTAGTAATATCTCCTGACGAATTTCCACAGGAACTTTAGTCCTACTGTGAACCTTTTGCCGACTTCAGCAAGGACCATCAATGCCAGTGGGATCCCTATCAGAGCATAAAGAATGGTCACAAATCTCCCTAGGTCCGTCTTTGGTGTAATGCTACCATAACCTAAAATAAAAGAAGTCGTACAATGATAAACATTTTGGATGTTACTAAAACAAAAAGAACATTTTTTTCCGCACCTCAATGTAAACATGTCATCTTCAATTTGAGAACAATCATGTAATTGATATTTTCTTGGTGTTCCAATGGGAATTCTGTTTATTGTGCTTTTATGTTCCTTAGCCAAGTGAGAAACAGCAGTCTAAGACTGTTGCGTAATATGTAAATTTCTTTATTACCGACAGATGCAGATCGCTTCATTATATGGATAAGAATGTTTTCTTTATATTTTCAGATATTCATTGCGCATTTGAGAATTTGTAATTTCATAAAACCATACTTCATGGAAGATCTCAAAGGAAATTTTAAAAAGGCTTTTGAATGATTCTCTTTATGTATTTACATTTATTACAATTGTGTATGTAAGCTAACACCCAAGCCTATGCCTTGTGGTGAATTTAGTCATTTATATTCAAAGGAACACGTGTGTAGCGTGAAACAAATTAAAAGTCTATAGAAATCACAAAGGGATATACAAAAATGTAATGTGAATTAAGCAGAAATATTCACGAACTTACTGTCATAGACTGCAATCGAAGAAACTGTATGAGCACATACATGTATGTTATATGCAAGCAAGAAATATGTATGCAAGGATGTTGTACCCAGCCGTACACATATGTCTTTGTATTCAAAGTTCATGATTCTGGATTGTCTTTCTATTTATACACAGATCATACAGAAATAGGATTTCTGGTTTGTGAGTCGCAATATCGAGGTATTTTTAGAGTACATATGTCTTTCGAACGGAAATTCTAAGGTCGGTTTATTTACATCAATGTTCTTTTTTATCAAAGCAAAAAATATAAATGTTGAGTAAACTTACGAAATTAAACGCGTTAAGTGACATCAGTGCAAGTTTGATTGATATATGACAATTAAGAATGTACAATTACATCAAAATCAAAATGTAGTTTCACTGGCAGGCGATAAGACAGACGGATGGACACATACAGGCAAAGCAGAATGACACAGGACAAAAATATATCTCTATGACGATTGGCATCACATCTACTCTCCTTCATCTGTAAATTATCCCCTTTTCGTACTCGTTACGATTGCGTTTTGATGTGTTTTAGCAGAATGAGTGAAGGATGTGAAGCACGCGCTCAAAGGTGTATTATGACACGGTTCGCTCGTGATAACGTGCCTCTACTGGGGAGCCTTAGACAATTGCTTGTTTTCTTTTGTCTAGAAACACAACAAACATGATAATCTGACACCAGCAAATAATTGACGGCTTCTGCGCTTACCGGTGGTTCCACTAGCTAGAAAACAATTGATGACGTAATTATGGGGAATTTCGTCAGGTTTCGCCAACAAGACCCAGAAATCTGTCACAGTTCACGTAGTAACCTACCTAGAACGTAGAATTACTTCTATATTGGCCATTCGATGTCAACAAATGATGCAATTTCTTACCCTAAAGGAAATCTATTCAAATTTGAATAACTTGGTTTAAAGTACAACTGACAGCATCTGAAACATGTCTGTCTGGTGTACCATATTTAGACATTTGTGTCCAGAAGGCTGCCCTCTGGTAGCAGAGTCGGACACTTCGTTTCTCTCCATTATTATAAGGGTAGTAACAGGATGACATGAGTCAAAGAAGATCCTGACGATCATCTCAACAGCACTCACAATAGAGCACAAAATTGAGCTTCGACGAACCCCTAGCAAGCTAGAGGTGGGACCAGGTGCCCGGAAGGAGTAAGCATCCCCTGTTTGGCTAGCCACACCCACCGTCGATGTTCACGCACGAAAATGAAAACAATATGTGAAATACATGCACTGTCTGCGGTTACGTCTATATAGAAAGTGCTATGGCGACCATGTCAGGGAAATATTCAAACCACTTACTGTCAAACCCCTCGCGGGGAACTTGTCATTTAATTGGCATTTAATATTTTCTTCAAGAAGATAAAGAGTTGGAACATTTCTGTTTTACTAGTCTCAATTTAGATAGAAAACACTTTTTTTTGGTATTTTCATCGCCTAGTTCTGATACCGGAATCAATGTGCTACCCCCTTGTTTTGAAATAATACAGAGAGAGAAATTTGAATGAGCTTTAAAATTCTGTTTTGGTCCTATTTCCTTTGATACTGTAACCGAGTGTTGTTGGAGATTCCCTCCTTTCTTTTTCATTATCTATATTACATGATTCATGCGATATTTGAATATGTTTTAAGATGACTTTACTACTTCATGCAGCGCGTTATTTGAGGGCGTCATTTTGTACTTGCACTGGACTCAAGAGATTGTTCATTGGATAAAGTTGTCCCTTCGGTTTCTATGAAGCTGTGTTATTCTCTCGGTTTAATTGTCCGATTTTTTTTCTCTGACAATGAGTACGATCGACTTTTCGCTCATTTGGTGAGAAAATCATTCCTACAATTTTCGATCTTCTAGTTAGGGTCAAGTATAATGCCAAGGACATGACCTTGGATATAAAAGCATCATTTCCAGACTTACTCTAAGGTAATTTATTCCATGATATGTATTTAGCAAACATCGAAAGCAATTTGGCAATCACTTTCATTTGTAATATAAAGCAGCAGCGATTGGCCTCTTAGTTCTCGTCTTCAATTAAATATATCTATATCTCTCAATTATATGTAAGTAGTCAACTATGGAATCCCAGGATGTTTTATAAATATTTATAATGAGTTATCACTGGAACAAATTGGTATAACGCTCTGCTGAATAGTTAGCGAAAAACTGCATCTTGCATTAATTCCAAAAAGCTTGTATGATGACTTTGTATTACATCCTTAATTTGAAATTCATAGCATTTAGTGCATCAAAAAACCAAGACTCCAATATAAATACCCCATGCTGTTACCGTAAATAAGATGACTGCTATTTGCTCATCTGTTCGACAGTACACTGAACTGTTCTTCACAGAACAACCTTGAATTATTCTCTATTCTATGGACAACAAAAGCCAAAAAGACAAGGAAATAAACCTATTTATCGCAAACAAACTATTTATACCAGCACTACTAGTAATTTACAGGGATCCCCTTATGATCTTAACATATATAAAAATTCTACCTACATGCTTGATGGGGATATCAGATTGTACAGGGTTCATGGTAAGCTACTTGACGATGATTTATTCACGATTCTATGATAAGATTCAAACATCAACGACATGGTTTTGCCATCTTGTGGGGATTTCTCTCGAATATTTTTTACATTTGTCTTTATTGTTTTTATGGAGGAAAAGTAATAAAATAAACTTGTTTCTGTCATGTCCGTCTGAATGATTGATTTCGCGATAAGAGGTCTCTCTCTTTTTTTGCCTATTCACCTACTCATCCAAGGTGATATTTGATGGATAATTCGAATAAATAATCAAATCTAATTTAAAAAAAAATTAATTCCTTATTTTAACCTTTCGAAAATATTAATGCATGTGGACTTCAAATCTGTTTAAATTTTTGAAAATTTTAATTATAGAAAAAAGATAGCAATTTTTAGCACTTCATGATAATGAATGAAAAAAATAAACAAATGAAAGAATCCTCGAAAGAATCTATTTTTTCACATTTTTCATCTTATCTAGTAAAACCATCATTTTGAGGATTATATTTTCTTTTGAAATGCCAATATATGTTATGTGTCCCTTACCAATAGTTGTATATATAGTGGTGCAATAAAAGAAAGCACTCCACCAGCCCCACGTGTTTTCATCAGTATCTGAGGAGTAATCCATATTCCTTACAATGTCTTCAAAACTAGCCAGCAATGCCCTTGTGTCCTCAACCCATTGTGTTTCTCCTATTCTGTTGAACATCCATGTTTTATTTAGCATAGATTGAAGTATTTCTGCCTTCTTTTCAAGAGCTTTGGCCCTCTGTTCCACTTCATTGGGATATTCAATCATGCGGAACACAGCCATTCCCAGAATTGAATAAAGGACAAGAAGTATGGCGAGTCCAACAAGGGATTTGAGTGCTCTGTATATTTTTGCCAAATAGATCCTGGCTTTTCCCAATAGTGTATCATCGTGTAAGTCACTGACGCTGGCCACGGGGGCCTCGAGGTCCGCATCACTGGACATGGCGGTGCAGCACTGAAGAAATTGTCAACTTCTGCTGCAATAAGAATCTATATCCTCGGGTTACTTCTGAAATAAGATATGTTTATTTAAAACGGGAATTAATCATAATAATCGTGATATGATGATCCGCTTTCTTGCACGGTCTGTAAAGTATATAATGTGCACACCAGTCTTACTACGGTATATATATATCTATATCTCTCAAGAGGATGCCGGGACAACTATACATTGGTCTTTATCCAATATTTATGAATCATTAACAGAAACAATTCACTCATTATTACCGTAATAAACATATTTGCCCTCTCCGTAGTATATATCCTGGTACTAATGCATAAGGGTCAAATCCTAAGCTTTTCAAGAGATGATCCAAAAATATTTACTCAGAAGTTTTAAGTACGTCTCATCAACTGAAAGGGATGCGTGTTGATGTACGGCACGCCGATGCTGTCATCTTTTATCATTTGTTGGTTTACCTGATGTCGGGAAACTTGCGCGTCTCTGCATAACACAAATGTCTAGCGAATCTGAACGTGTTATATGAAGAAGCAGTACGAAACAGTGTGCTCTTGGTAGATGAAGTCTTTACTCTGATTAAAAAAAGCAATACTTTGCTTTTAATTTATGCATTTTCATCATGAAAAAAAGCAATTACGACTGACTGAAAAGAATCAGGACTCCATATTCTACGTAATTGTGCCTAAATCATTTTTGGCTTAAAATTCAAATGATGTGAATTTCTTCATATGACTTCTCTTGTATGAAAGCCAGCGCGTGTTTTTTTCCATCTGAAACGAAGTGCATTTTGCTTCAGCCTGGCATATTTGGTGAAATATCTGTAGGAAAATTGTAGGAATTACCTTGAAACAGATACATATTCATACATTTTTTTAAAAGTAACATAATATTCGACGGGAAAGTTTGGCGCTTTGGGGTTTATTTATGATATTTTGACTACCCATGCCTTCCATTTGATATCATATTCCCAAAATACATGTCGATAAGTTCCTTAATCAGAACAGATACTAAAATTTTTATATTTTACTGTTGAAGAGAATCTCATGGGTACAAACTGTGCGATCTTTGATCTAGATGATCTATCGCCTGAAAGAAGCTTTGTTTTGACCCTTTATCAATTTGACATCATACTAGTATATACTATTTTTACTATTTCGGAAACTTGTCATTTCACCTAAAGATATCATCGAAATTAAAGGAGGTTAACATCTGAGCACCATTCCTTCAATGTTCTTTTGGTCATAGATTTTATTTAACTATATATACTACTGAATCGACCCTACAGGAAATTAAGAGCCGCGCACTCTCTGTAAATGTACTTTAAATCTTCTTTAACTCATTCAAATAAAAAATACATGTAGAACCAGAGGGTGCTAATGAAATGAATTTTGGTTGTGTATGAAAATCACTTTGGCTGGAAGCATTACTGATGAGGATTTCCTATCCAATGTTAAACGTCTTCAAATTAAAACACGCGTCCGGTGCATAAACATTGGTTTGAAATTTTCTTCCAAGAAGGTAAAGAGTTGGAACACTTCCGTATTAATGTTAACTTGATTATTTTGGATTCAACAAAGTAAATTTCCCCTGGCTTGACGGTGATGTCCCTAGATTACCGTCATACGGTATCTACATTTCACAGCTCATCCGGTATGCTAGAGCATGTACTGATGTTTTGGATTTTCATAGTTACTATGAAAATCCAAAATATCACTACATGCTCTAGCATACCGGATGAGCTGTGAAGTCCAAAATCATCAATTTCGATTTTCAAAGTCTTGTACGAGCGCATTCTTAAGACTTGCACTCTTACTGACTGTGACGACGGGACTCCATGACGGGCCCTGTCCAAACCTTTAGAGAAGACAGGGTCCCGACCTTCTGTCCTCTCTGAATGTCAGTCAGACTCCTCTGGTGATAACATAAATGAGCTCGCTACAGCCGGCAGAGCACGGACTGTATTACGTACGTCCTCTTTTTATATCAATTTACATATTCATCTGTGTTGCTTGGACCCCTGTGTTTTAGGGTCTTGTTTGTGTGTGGTCATCTAACAGTGAGGAGGTTATTTTACACCATAATTGTGCGTTCTTCGAGACCTTGGGGAAATTGGAATAGTGGGAGGGTTGTGCGTACGTTATCCATGATAACCACACCATCTGCTATTTACGTGGCAGATGACCGTCCTAAGTCGGCACCGGTTGCCCATTGGTCTCGTTGGTTTATGTGTGGTCTTTAATGTTCAATGTTTCTATGATGTGAGTTGAAGTTTCTTGTCCCTTTTGCGTCTCTTTCTGTGGGTGTCTGTTCTATGTATTTTGCATTGGGTGTTTTGGGGGTTTTGCTGTGGGTGCTGCAACCAAGTGTTGTTGGAGATCCCCTCCTTTCTTGACAATACATAAAAACAACAATTTTGGGCTCTCAACTTCCTCTGAAATATTTAAGAAATGACTGTCTTACTTTTGGTGTTCATGGGTGTACAATGTATAATTCTGGTAGGACACGTGCAAATTCCGTGAATCGCGAAGCTATTCTCGGAAAATTTGCACACTTCCTACCAGAATTATACACCCATGAACACCAAAAGTAAGATAGTCATTACTTATATTCACATTTATCCTAAATATCGGTCATTTTTATTTGCATGTTCATCTCACATTTTACCTGTAACATCGTCAAGTTATTGGAATATAATTCTACTTGCCTAATGGGCGTTTAATATGGGGAATCTACAAGTAATGTAAATATTGACCAATTATTATTATATTATACCTTTATATGCAACAGAAAAAAATGATCTTGGACACTAGCAGTATCGGTCGTGTACATTTTATAGCTCAACATTTACACATGGTTATGTTAGCAATTCATCCTTCATTATATATCTGTGTAATAGAAAATGTCCCTAGGATACATACTCTATTTAAATTTTGATGACAGCAGTGTACCTAGAAGAACGAACAAATCTATGATCAGAAAAAAAAAATGATCTTGGACACTAGCAGTATCGGTCGTGTACATTTTATAGCTCAACATTTACGCATGGTTATGTTAGCATTTTATTTGTTTTATACGAGTTCTATTTGAGTGTATAGACTCAGGGATACATAATCAAAGAAGAATCTGTATGCGAATCAGTTAAACTTTTTGATAATCCGAGTTCACTTTTTATTTTGTAAACGATTTTTTCCCTCGTGCTACCTGATTTTCGCGACACCTTTACGACGCACTGATTCTTGTGACTTAGATCTCGCGATTACATCTTTTAAAAATCGCTTTATTCTTTGTCATTTTTAGAATCATTCTCTTATACTGTTGATAGATGAATTCTAATTTTTACAACCATAAAAAATCCACATGTGGAGTACTAACAAAAAATGATCGAAATAAAGGATTACAAAAAAAAAACCAGCAACAACCCCCACCGAATCAAATAAGGGAAAAACAAACCAAATAAGGTCTGAAAAATTGTTGATAAGAGAAAGTACATTGATAAATACCAACAACTAATCATTTCAGGAATATCACTGAAGATTATTTCATTAAGTTTCTTTCCTGCTACTTTATTTTGAATTTCTATGTTCAAATTTTATCACCAGAACTCTTGTGATTAAAGAAAGAACAAGAGTAAAAGTTAACCACCGCCTCAGAAGCTGAATTGAATTACTTGATTACTTCTGGCGATTTGAGCAGTTTGAAACGAATAAAGTTAGTAATTGAGAGAATAAGTATCTGATTAGGGGAAGTCACGACGATGTTAGATCCATTCACCCTCTCCCCCGCCGGTAAGTGTTCGAACAGATGACTCTCTTTATTACAGGTGCTCAGTGGTAATTCTAAAGACGAGTGTTTGAAAAGTAATGTTCATTACAAGCATAGAATGCTTTCAGTAGAGCTGTTGTTTGATAGGTTTTTGCCAGGAAATGTTTAACACGCACATTCTGAAATTCCGCGTAATGACTGCTAATCCTACAAAAAGTGGTTACTATTGTATTTTTACATTTTTATTGTATTTCAAGATGAAAAACTTAAGTAACTTATCTATAATGATTTTTCAAATGTCTCTATGGATAACATCAAAGTTACTATTCGGTTCCATCATTCTTTGGATAAAAATAGTATGACTGAACTTGCTTCGAATTCCTTCTATGGCCCTTTCAATATCAGGGCATATTTTGTAACCAAACCCAAAGACCAGAACATACTGAACTGAACAGGTAACGAGATTTTAAGAAGGAATTTGTATTAATGAGAAAAATTTAAATACATTCAAATATCACACATACATGTAAAATGCAAGTTGTATTATCGAAGTAAATAGGACCAAACTGGAAGCTTGTTTTAATTTCTCTCGCTCTATTATTCAAAAACAAGGGATGGGAATTTCGCTCATTGGTCCCGGTATCAGAATTAAGAATAAGAAAAAATCACCAAAAATCATCGTAGCTGGTGCCACCTTGAATAATCAAATGTACACTTTAATTCAACAATGCAATTCCATTGATCCCAACCCTGTTAAACATAATAATTACTATTACAAAGTAGAAACACAGCAAACACTGAAGACCACCACACAACAACAAAAATTACAATCAAGTTTTAAAAAGTTAAACCGTAAGAGATCCTGTTTGCTAGCGACGCCCGCCACTTAGGACGTGTAGAAAAAACGTCGTATCCGCTAAATTTGTTAAAATTGGTGTTTTCGATCGCTAAATTGTCTTCAAACATGAAGGACAACGATACATGTATGTTGTTATGTTTAATATTTTCATTGTGTCGTCTTTAAATTTCAAAGTCAGTCGCTCACAAATGTACTCTTGGTTCATAATCTGTTCGGTAAGTATCCTTACCCTCGGGTGTTGTAGTTTGAGCTTCCTCTGGAATAGCGTATCAATTGCGTTATGAATACACTGGTAAAGACATGAGGACGAAGAAATGTTACTACTTAGGAAAGGGAAATTTACACCTCCATCGATTTGTATGTAAATTGTTAGTTTTAACAGTTTTACTTAAAATGAATAAAAATATACATCATATTAAAGTAAATATCGATAAATACATGTCGATAAATAAAACTAGAAGATGCGTATCTTTGCACAAAAAAAGTTATCTGGATTTCCATTTGATTACAACGTCCCTATTGAAACATAAGAAAACAAGTACGAAAATCGCTTTGTAACAAATAACATTGAATTTTGACATGTTGCCTAGTACCAAGTATAGGTGTTATCATTTTCACGCCAAAAGCTTGTGTCTTCATGAAAATCTTTTCCTAAAAATTTCGACCAAGGGGAATTAGTGCCAAACAAATGCCATGGGATTATACGTTATGTAATTATATATATTACTAGTATTTCAGACATAACATAATGCATTTATAACAATATCAGACAAATAGCTCTTTTGCATGTCTGCATCATACAATGATCTACTTCACTATATCTATCATGCATGTATATTGATCATCATGGTAATTTTTTTCAATCATATATAAAGATATGTCTAACAACTTCATGTAGGTTTTGTTCTCTATTTGGTCTTGGGGATTGTTGAATTGTTTTATCATATTAATATCATAACTGAGGGCTGGATAGACATACTATTATTAATCGAGGGAACAATATGAATTCCAACAGAGATAATGCTGTACAATATAGTTATCAGGTTGGTATCCCTATTTAATTTACACATTTACGGCTACATATTTCCCACTTTGGCTTGAATTAACATTAATGAGGATTCACTTCGTCTGGAATGTTTATATTCAGATAGCTGTTCTCGGGTAGACGTGTTGGATCATTTCACTTTCCTAAGTACATGTAGTAACATTCCTTCGTCCCCTGCCTTTGATGTATTCATATCGCAATTAATACGTTATTAGAGAGCAAGCTCAAACTACAACGACTTCTTTCTAAGGCAGGGAGCCAATTAACCGAAAATCCAATGAACCAAGGGTACATTTGAGAGTGGCTGAATTTGTCACAGCAAATCTTTTTTTTTTTATTTACCGGCCTACGTGACGGATGTTGCTAGCAAACAGGAGATGCTTACTCTCCCCGAGCACCTGATCTCATCTCCATTGGGGATTCACTTTTGCTTCTTTGCAGGATGTTTACTGTCCGCGCAGCTCACTTCAGAAATCGGAAAATTGAAGTTTTTTCTACTTTGTCGGCAATTTTTGAGACTAAAATGTATATCGTATCGGGGGATAGATCTCGAAGTCTCATAAGTAACGGTGTATGATATATGTCTGTACGACCGATATTGTGCTCACAGTGAAAGAAAATAGTTTTAGATGGGGAGTTTTCTATGTTAATTTTTAGCGCGACGTCGCCGATGTTTAAGGTTAGGGTTGCGACTACAGGGAGATAACTCTATTTTCATATCACATAATATTTGAAACCGACATGGACGATAAATGGTATTAGCTCAGTTTGTTGCATTATTTCAGAAAAAAAATTATACTCCATGAAATTTTCATTGCTGAATGGGTATTTTTGGGGAAAATGCATATTTTTCAATGAAAAATCGCCGAAAATAGGAAAAAAATTGTCATTTTCGCATGAGTTCTGCTTCATAAGGTTCAAACATCAGAATATATACTATTCATTATACTCTTTAAAAATAAGAGAATTAGAAATTCGAAATTCGAGTAAATATCTACGTTTTGGGTCAAAATGTTGATTTTTTGCACAAATTATTGTGCTATTTATAGAAACAGTCATTTTGCTAAAAAACAAATTTGGGTACATATTGGTTTGACTGCTTTAGGATAAAGCAATACCATAGCTATATACATAGGAAAAAAAATTGTGTACATGGCGATCTTCTAGCTATTAATGAAAATAACGAGTTGTTGCCATGGTAACAAGCAAAATCGTATTTATAAGAAAATACATTTCTTAGAACTGTTTATTTTATCAGAATTTTTCAAAAAAGGCTTTAATTCATACACAAGCTATAAGAATCCAGGAAAATAAGGGTATATATGACTTTTTGAAATTTCATGCATTTCACAGGTATGTAAAGTTATGATGTGGTATTCTCTAAAATGACGAAAATGTTAAAATAGGCCAAAAATGGACGTTTATAGCCAAAAAACGAGACGGGCAAATTTTGATTTTTTGGTCTGAATAGTTCGAGGAGATGTTCCTCTACATGTGGACATATCCATCTTTCTTCTACCTCATTTCTATTAAAAGTCGCCACCCTGACCTTAACACTGAATCTATGGAGAACGTCGACGACGTCATGCTAAAATTAACATAGAAAACGCCCTATCTAAAATTATTTTCTTTCACTGTGAGCATACTATTGGTCGTACAGACATATATCATACACCGTTAGTTATGAGAGTTCGAGATCTATCCCCCTATATAAATTTTAATCGGAAAATATGCCAACAAATTAGAGAAAACTTTAATTTTCCGATTTCTGAAGTGAGATGCGCGGACAGTAAGTTGTTACTTGTTGTGGAAATATACTCTTTGTCGGTTTGGTGGTTTTCAGTGTTCGCTATATTGCTATTCTGTAATAGTAGATTTCGCAAGAAATTATTATATTTGGCAGGCTTTGAAATCATTGGAATTGCACTTTTAATTATATAGTGTAGATCTGATTTCTTCGTCGAAATTAATTCAATGTAGCGCTGCTTACAATGAGTTTTGGTATTTTTTATTTATTTATTTATTTTTTTTTTTTTTTTGTTCTAGATTCTCATACCTGAGCCAGTGAGCAAAACCCCCTTCCCCCTTATATCTTAAGAATAATACGAAGAGAGAAATTAAAATTAGCTTTGAGCTTCCTTTTTGGTCCTACTTACATACGTAGATACTATTCTGTGCATGTCTGGTCCATACTGTCAATTTATCTGTTCATAATTAAATGATGCTATTGTCTTTGTACAGTGCATTCCGCACTTGCAAGCGGACTCTAGAGATTATTCATTAAATAAAGTTGTGTTCCTATGAAGCTGTATCATTGTCTCCGTCTGTTCGTCCGATTTGGGTTTTTTTCTAGTGAGAGATTTCTGTTTTATATTTTTTTCCCCAGATTTTGTATGTCTTTTAATTGTGACTTTTGGAATCTGATTTCGGATTTCGTGTTTGACTTTTAATCACTGATTCCATTCAATATGTGGCAGGGTAGGAAAAGATGTGCCCAGACCGGGGTGCGAACCCAGGACTTCTATACCTGCAGGTAAGCACTCTAACCACTGAGCTATCCGGGCCGATACAACCGGCTCTGCCACAAATATAAGGGTGCTCATTGTCTTAGAATTAAGGAGAACTGTAGAATTAAGCAGTCACCGAGATGAGTCGGATAAAAGTTTGACTGAATAATCCCGCGGCTGCCAAGGTGCGGGATTATTCAGTCTACATTAAGGTATTCATTCCGGGTTTTTTTCGGTAAGAAATTCTCAGTTTCAGGAAATGCAAATCTAGCTGTTTTCATAGAATATTAAATATTTCAATGGCTTCTTTTTGCATTTTATATTTTTGCCTTCAACATTACGCTCTATACTCAGATTGTGGCCGAGGCTAGAATCCTTAATGTGTTGAAATTCAGTTAATACTAGTACTGTATGAGTCAACCGGAATTGTCTTGACATTTGATGAATTTGTTTTAGGACTGAAAGCAATTATGACGTGTTAGGGTTTCTTTGAAATGCATCCAAAAATTACGAATAATTCTTAGAAAAAAAGCTAGGGAATGATTAAAGGTGTCGAAATGATTTCTAGCGGATAAACAAAATCCTCGTGCTTGTGTTGTAAGAAAGTATTTGTCATTTATGCACAGTTAGCGAAGTGCAGAGTACGTACAAAATCTGTTCTCAACCCTGAGTCAGACAAATAACAAGCACTCATAGATGATTGAAGGAGACAATGGCGAAAAATAACAATTCTATGTACGTGTCATTATGGTCGCTTCTTTTGAACTCTACCTCGCCACAAAGCATTGTTCTGCGGTCGAATTATATGTAATATTTTTGCACTTTATAACCGGATACTTGGGTGCAGGGTATCCAGTCTGTTGTTTTTCTCCGTTTAATTTGACCGAATAGCAGTCTATGTGATTCTGTAACTTCCGGATGTTTTTTTTTTTATTGATGTCCCTACAAGGATTTTGTCTTGATAAAAGTACATTTAAATAATTAGACATTATGAACATTTAGTTTTTGAAAACAAAATAGTTGTGATTATTTTCCATTTAAAAAAACACAAAAAAGTTTATTTCGACTGAGCAGCAAAAACGACATTTGTTTGGGCGGGTAATGGTGCTGCAAACAAGCAGGAGATGTTTACTCTTCCCGACAGGGCATCTGACTCGGCTGGAATCCTTTGCGGAAAAATATGGTTGTTTTGAGTGGTTTTGTATGCACATTGTGAATTTTTGAATTCTGCATTGGATATTTTATTTTACTTTTAGTCGTTTTATAATTGTCTCACTCCGATTGAATATGCGAGTTTTGATCTCCTTGATGAATCACATATCCAAAACTTGATAAAAATCAGAGCGGTACACATGTTGAGAAAAAAAACAGTTTCTAGATTCTTACAAATTGTAGAAATGAATTATTTGTTTTATCCATCAGAATTTCTTAACTTTGATAGTCATTGTCATACGCTGCATGTGTTGTTATCTGGGTTTTTCATCCGGATAAGAACACCATTCAGTGATGTACGTATTCATATCGGATGGTTGTACAAAGTAAGCGAGGGTGGACTTTGTTCTCTCTCAATCTATGTGTTGTCATTTATGTTTAATGGTGCATGTACGTCTAATTTGATTGTATGTTGGTCCATTTGGAGTGGTGCTGTACGTGTGCTTTGTTGTTCAAGTTGTATTACCCATTCCAATATACATGTATATATTTTTTTTGCAATCCTGTGAGTAAGTCGGTTTGAAGTGGTCTTGTTTGAAATCTTCGTCATTCCCTATACTATACGTTAGCCTGTGTTTCTTTCGTGTTACAGGATCTTTACTATGCATAAGGCTCGCCAAAACATCGTCCTACCAGTTTGTGGACTTCGAACATTTCTTTTCTTACAAACGAAATTACAGACTAACGAATGAAGGACACTGCGAGTCGATAGCTTAGTAGTATTTGATCAGATGAACTGTCTTTGGCTCGGAGAGCTAAACTCAAACAAAGAAACAAGCAAGAAAAAGAATCAAAGAGTGAAATGAATCATAGAATAAATCATAGAGTCTTTGAATATGGTGTCAAACACATCCCGACAAGCTGGTGGAATTATAAATAAATATATGATTTTTAGTAAAATTTCATTAATTTTAATGTATAAATATTTACAAAGCATATAAAAGTGTAGAGAAAAGTAATGTCACTTTGTGTGTCTAGCTTCTGTCATTCTTTCTTGGTAATTTATTGATTTCCTATCTTGGAGATCCTCCTGAGAGATTTCAGACACCGTCTTGCGAATCGTCCCATTGCACTGTGTTTTTTAACCTCAACTGTGGCTGTACTAGGTCCAGGCGCCTGTACGGATGGTTCTCTTCTCCCCGAGTCGTCCTGCTTTAAAAGCTTTCCATTGGAAACGGAATGATTGAGACTGCGTTTTTGCTTTTGATGGGAATGTGCAAGATTCATTTTGCCACTGCAACGAAATAAAACATCTGTATCAAAATTCTAAGCAGATCAAAAATATAGATTATAGAATAAAAAGACATACATATACATCGGTTTTCCTTAAATTCTAATTCAAATTATTCTTTAAATTACCCCCTCTATTTTCTACTTTTACATACATTCATTGCAATAAAAAATTGCCTTCTCATATATATTTGTTACTTTGTTTTGTTTGTTGATGTTGTTGTTTTGGTCTAAACAAGAAATAAGGGAAAACGTTCAATTGAAAACAAAATGTATAGAAACACGACGAAGTATGAATTATAATGCAAGTTATGGCATAAATATGTATTATTCTTTTCACTGGTATAATGAAGTGTTTTACTTACAGTCTTCTGAAATATTCTTCTTTATACTGAGAAGCGACAAACAGATGGACAGGACATCTATGTGCACCCATCGCCACATTAAGGTCTATATTCTTATGCGTTTCTGTATGCTCAGGAAACACTCTGGCGTATCTATATATGTTACAGAATGTCAAAAATGAAAGAAATCTTACATAGATCTATATTTGACAACAAGAAGTTTTTAATCTATGTCAGGTATAAAAAATTCATTTAAATATGGAAAACGGATGGCGAATATCATCCAAATTTTGTAGTGTTCAATAAGATTGCCGTTTATTCAATGAAACCCCTCCAAAAATAAGTCATTCTATATGATAATACTTACAAAGCACGTAATTGTTTGATACAACTTGAGGCCAAAAACAAGTGTGACGGACATCTTTGTGCTCCCATTGCTTCATCAAGAGAAATGCCATCAGCTGTTTCTGTCTCCAGTGGGTGTACTTTTTGGAACCTTTGTGAAATGAAATTGATTGATCACAAGAAATCCGAAAATATCAATCATATCCTTCACGGAGTAGACAATGTACAGGAATATAGGGAATACATATTTACTTTTTTTCATATTTCTTAAAAACTGACCTAAGTTTCCATGGGACCCTAGCCCAGCACGATGCCAAGAACAGACCATCCGGACATTGGTGTGATCTCATGGCTATGGACAAAGGGATACTGAGCTCAGCTGGACTGAGAGGCATCGGCCAGACCTCGGCATAACCACCAAACACATGGTGACGTACACGGCTACAATCACATAAAACAGTATGGTTTTAGTGAAGGCTCTGTTTTGAACAGAGAATAAAATTAAGTTTACCCGCAAAAAGTTTTTTTCAAAAAACTTTTTTTTTAAATAGCATTTAACAAAGTACAAAATGATAGAAGCACACTATTATCAGAGATTTTACATTATACCCCGATATGGAAATATTTTCATGATTTCACTGATGATTCTAACCTGTTGTTCCTTTGATCAATCTTCGTTGAATTAATCATCTCATTGACTGCCATGCTCTTACGATTTTCACAAAATCGTTCCACTCCACTTTGTCGCAGTGATTTATGTGAATTCATCGTCAAAATTTCTGTCGTATTTTAGCGTGATCGTTTTCGTCGTCAACGTAAATGTTCACGAAAATTCTCGTGCGACGTAACGCTTCTATGACGTCGTAATCAAACCACGTGATTGCCATGTGATTACTTCTTTTACAATTTTGATACATTGAACCATTTGTTTGCAAAAGACAGACGTAAAGACAAACAATGAGCTACACGAATTTTCAGTCCCTTGCAATAAACATACAAAGACAGTATGCCCAGTTCTTTTGATATCCATTACCAAGGACTTATAAACAGTTTATAAGTCCTTGCCATTACATAGCTTTTGTGCTGCCATCAATCTCCTACACAGGCATCCGATTTTGAACAGTGACGCCTTTTCTCTACTTTGAAATCATATTGCAGGCCTATGTCGCATATGACATTATTTGCAAGTTGGATTGTGATGTCACCTTATGGTGAGAATGCTTTTTGTTTATACGACAGTCATGTGTCTTGCGAAACATATGTGTATTTAGATAAGTGGGAGGGTTGTGTGCATATCATCCGGACATATACATCATCTGCAATATACGGTATATCCATGTGGTAGGTGACCCTCCAAATTCGGCACTGGATAACACACTAGTCTCCCTTTTTGTGTTTTACTAGTAGTTTGTGTTTTAAAAAAATGCGTTGTTTCTTAATCTATTAAGTGGGAGTATTTTCATTGTCTGATGTGGTATTGTATGTACATCGTTTATATTTTTGTTGAATGTCACAACTCCCCGGTGTTCCACTTCTCCAGCTTCTATTTAAATTTTTGAAACCATGCTACTAAAAGTCACATTTTTTTTCAAAATATCGATATGTACATTTGCATCTTATCAACATAATACAACATCTTGATTCCACTCGATCAGTTAGAATATCGAAATATCTGTTTTCCTATTTTTGATAGTGTGACAGCATTTATTTGTTTACTTGTATATATTTTGAGTCCATGCAGTGGTATATTACTACATTTCCTTTGTGTCACCTATTTATATAGTGACATCCTTCATGCTTCGTTGATGTAATGGGTCTCCGTCTGTGTGTTCCCTTTTTAGCTCACCTTAGCCTAGTACCCGAGGCCTTCGGAAGGCCTCGGGTACTAGGCTAGAATCTCCTCCTGCTAGCAATTTCAGCATCAGTATGCCCCGCCCACTGTTTGAAATTTTTGCGATCGCGTTATGTGTTTTTAGTTTAGCGTTTTGTGATTGGGGCCAACCTGTGTTCATCGTGAAATGAACGTCAAAATTGAATAGGCGTTTGACATAGGAAATCAACTTGCAATGTAAATATTAGGCTGTATCCCCCTTTCACCTGATTGGCTGCTCCTCGCTCCCCCGGAATGTTGTCTATAATATCCGCCCATGACTTCAGTACTAGTATATGATTAGTATATGATTAAAACATGCGCGGATCCAGGATCTAGCCTGATCAGGTGGTGGGAATAAGGGGGTCAAGCCTTTTTTTTCTTAGAAAATAAATCGTAAAAATAGGTGGAAAATCAGCTTTTTAGAGGGGTTTTGTCTGTTTTTGTCCCTGTTAACTAACCCATCTAGACCCAAGTACATGCATATGAGAACTTTTCTCTCTCTTCTTTAACGCTTTATATATATAAAGTGTTTAATATTGTAGATATGTTGAAGGATCAGCCTTTCAGTCTGAAAATAAATACAATGTAAATAATAATTATTTTGATTTTAATAATTGCAGAGCTATAATTAATAATTTGTATATACAAAATTTGTGTTCAAAAAATAAATTTGTCACAAATTAATAATTTGTATTAACAAATTGTTAATTTGTATTAACAAATTGTTAATTTGTATTAACAAATTGTTAATTTGTATTAACAAATTGTTAATTTGTATTTACAAATTGTTAATTTGTATTAACAAATTGTTAATTTGTATTAACAAATTGTTAATTTGTATTAACAAATTAATACAAATTGTTAATTTGTATTAACAAATTGTTAATTTGTATTAACAAATTGTTAATTTGTATTAACAAATTGTTAATTTGATAATTAATTAGCATAAGCATTAATTTAGTGTGTAATTACAAAATATAAAAAACTAAAACGCCACTAACAAGCTAAACGCCACTGGGAAGGTAAGCATGTAGCTTTCGAAACCGGGAGGCGAGTTTATGGTCTTCCTTTCAGAGGGGAACTCGACCGGGGATTTTGATTACATGTGTGCTTCCCTTCCCAGTGGCGGATCTAGGATTTCAGAAAGGGGGGGGGGGGGCGAAGTTCAGCGGCCGTTCAAAGAAAAGCTGATAAGCAATAAATAAACCGAAGACGAAAATGCGAAGTAGAAATATGAAGATAAACACCTTGATGCAAGGCTTAACCTATTTTCCTTTATACAGAAAGAAGTTCCGTTCAGTTATTCACAAATTTAGATGATAAAGATAAGATGTTATATTATTTGCTAAATTCTGAATCAAAGACAGTGGCGGATTCAGGGGGTGCGGAGGGGGCGTCCGCCACCCCCCCCCCCCCCCCCCCCCCGCCCCGGCACTGACCCAAAATTTTCCAATAAACCCTATATTTTGGCCCATTTTCAGTAAAAATCGGCAAAATTCGCCCTTGACTCCCGGCAAAGGGGGCGCTGGATCCGCCACTGAAAGAGTATTCTGGATAGTGTTGGAAAATTTGTGTATGATAAAATGAGAGTAACTTGAACGTCATTTGTACATGCAGTGGCGGATTCCATTTTTCACCCAAAGTTATTGATTTAGAATACTCTTTTTATGCTTAATCTCTTTACTTATGGGGAAATTTTCGGCTCGCGTCGCTCGCCGCACTTAATTTTTCATTAATTGTCTATTTTTTCGTCTTTACTTTGTCTTCGACTTTCTTTGTCATCATGTTTGGGTAATAAAGTATCTTGCATCTTGTATTCAAGTGGGGGGGGGGATCGAGTGACTAGATCTATTGCTTTAGTTCACATGACAACTGGCAAGCGCAGTGAGCCGAAAATTTTAAAATATGAAGTATCCATTCTGTTTTTAAAAATTCAACTTTCATGTCTAAACCTGCCGGATAATAGAAACCGAACAAGTTTTCGTTTTACACATGACGCAAAAAGTAGACGCTTGAATTTCACGTGGAAAAGAATTGCTTGTATAAGCGGTCGAAAGACGTAGAATAAATCGTCTGCGGCAACATGGCGTCTACTGTTAGTGATTTTCCCATTGACGGTGTTTTACCTAAAAAGGAAACAGGGGCGTATTCTTTTCTCAATAAGTTTCCTAGCTATGATGGAAGAGGAACTTTGATTGCAATTCTTGATACTGGTGTTGATCCAGGTGCACCAGGTTTGAAGGTATATGAACGAGATTCACCAGTATGGTTCCTCGATTCCGTAACATTTCATGTCAATCATTCGACACTTCGATGTTTTTGCATTTTCCGCCCACGTTTCTTATTTTCCCTATATATTGGAATGTAGAAATATCTGTGGTAATAGTCAATATAAGAAATCTACAATCATGGCAAATGAAACGAAGTAGTTTGCAGGTGCCCGGTCCGGGAGTCAAACCCCAGCCGTCCGGGTGACAGTCAGACTCGTTGCCGAGTGAGCTAAAGGGACATCCCAATAGCTCAGTCTTAGAACTTGTACTGAACTATTGGTACCTGCTACTACTGGAACCACTACACACGCCACTACTGTCCGCGCAGCTCACTTCAGAAATCGGAAAATTGAAGTTTCCGCTACTTTGTCGGCATATTTTCTGATTAAATTTCATATAGGGGAGTAGATCTCGAACTCTTCCAGCAGACATTTCAACTGAAATAACGTCACTACAAAATGTTGAAATGACGTACGTCGAGTTTTGATTGGACAGGTTGGGACTGTCCACAAGATATCGATGCTATCACGTAAATGCGCGACTGTCCTTTAAACCAGCGACTGTAATGGTCACGGTTTTGCGTGACTCAAGTGTTTGGAACAAGAGAAATTATCAATTTAGGCCTTTATTTGACATTTTCGCTTTTTCTTTTTCAATTAGTCCGAATGGTCTTTTCATGAAAAATCGACTAATTGTCCTCTCTATATCTGCAATCTCCAGGAAACGATGATCCAAGTGACAAGATGGCTTCAAAAAATCGTGGGTACAGCTGTAAAAAGGAGATATGTCCCTAAAAATAAAGCTTTATTTCCCAAATACACTTACGTGTTCGAAAATTCAGTTGTTTATGCCTCCCTCCACATGTTTACCAGAAGTTGTAATGATCGGTATTAATCAATCACGTGGTTTTAATCTCTTGTCAAAATGTAATTACCCATATTTACGGTATGCAATAAGGGCAATTAAATCTAAATGATTCTCGAAAGAAATTAATTAATGAAATTATTTTCTTTGATGGTTAAACTTAATTTTCGAATCGCAAAAGCACTTGTAAATTTACGGAAATTACCGAGTGTAAATATTTCATAAAAATTTGAGTAAAAATCACATTAAATTCAAGAATTGAATTTTCACGAAACATAACTCGTCCTTCTATAAAAAGAAGAGCTCTTATCTAGGTGTTGAAGCATTGTAGGTCTGGGCCTCCGTAACAAAAATAGCTTCGGCATTGTTCGTTGGTCATTTTAGTTTTGGCCACTGCAAGATCAAATTCAAGGTCACGTGAAATGAAAGTTCTAATGGTGGATAAGAGGTAAAAGTAAGAAACAACAGGTAAATTTGATGAAAAATCAACACGTTTACAATATGCATCGGCAGCATCGTTGCAAGTACTGGAATTTATAACCCCCGTATGGTATAAAGTCTTTTTCGCGGAAAATGCTCGTATGGAATAGGAATATTTCACCATTTTTGTACATAGAAATGAACGTAGTAGTTGTCTATTAACTTGATTTATTGCGAAGACACGGAGTTAAACGATAACAAGAAAAAAAGCATGATGAGAGCATCTCACATACGTATTCGCGTGACTGAATTTACCACTGTTTTAAAGGACAGTCGCGCATTTACGTGATAGCATCAATATCTTGTGGACAGTCCCAACCTGTTGGATTTGAAAGTTTAAACAACGTTGAGTCTATAACGTTACATGTACATCAACGTTGATCAGTTGATGTTGATACAACGTTACACTGCGTCGTTGAATTAACGTTATATTTTCGACGCTTAAGCAACGTTGAATATGGATTGTGTATGAATGTTGAAACAACGTTGATTTAAAGTAAACAGCCATGACTTGCAGCAACCTATATGGAAGCTAAGAAAAATCGCATGAAAATGAGATATAAACTTCCCAAAAACTGAAACGGATCATGTGTACTGTTAAACACATAATTTAATTCTTATAGAAAGATACGGTAAATCAATTTAACATTCCACATTTTAACACGTTCAGTAAAGTTCCACATTTAGAGGCAAGTATTAGTCCATCAGAAAATGGAATAAATGCTATATTCATGTATAACGCTGTTAATCTAAAATTTCTTCCATGAATTATCATTTAATAATTCCAGTTTCATCCTTGTCCCTGTCTGCATCTGAAAACAGGGAAAATGAAATCAGTATCAATAAAAGAAAAACTTTTACCAAATTGTTATTGTAATTAGCCGGTAACTGATAAGATTTAAAGTTGTTCAAAATGGTTCATGAAATTTAAAAAAAATAAGTACCTTTTACTTACGTTCCGTTGTAAATTCTGTTTGAATCAGATGCCAAATTATTCTGAACGTGCCTTCTTGTAGGATCAGCAGCACACTCGTGTACTGATTTTGAATGTAGAGTGATGCAGAAATGGAAATTAATTCAAATGGGAAGGTCAGCACGGAAACTGGCCAGATTCTCAGCAGGCGAGAACGGACCTACATTATTTATTAGATTTTATCTCGCTACATGTAACTTGAACGTGTTATTATAAGCTCGACGGCCTTACTGCAGATGTGTATAATAAGTTTACCTAATTTTGTACATGTACTTTAACAAGAAAATAATTCTGGAATTTACGTGTAACAATGTTTGAATATAAAATTTAAAATATAATTTTTGGCATTTCGAAAACCCTCCTTCTTCATCTTTTTTTTTAAGTTCTGTTTTTTTTTTCTTTGCTCATTTCTCAATTCGAAAGGAAATATACAGAATTAATATATGTTAGTTTTAATCAATAATATTTTAATCAAATACTTTATTTCATTAATGATTACGTTAAATACAAAGTACTCATTTGAATGAAGTTGAATTACCAACGTTGAGATATCGTTAAATCATGACGTCGACACAATGTCGATATTTGGTTGAAAAAAAAACTTTAAAGCAAGTTTAACAACAATGAATATGATTAATAAAAAAAAACCAATGAGCAAAGAACATGTCAGTAAATTCTTCCTTCAATATCCGTCCTTAAAAACGCATGGTGTCCGTAAATGTATAACGACTTCTCATGTTTGGCATCAATATATATGTAACGTTTATAATTAGTTCTCGGCAATTTCATAACATACAAATAAGAAAGAAGACATGTTGAAAAATTGTCAAATTTCAATGTAAATTGAAACCCACCATTTTTCAACATAAAATCAACGTTTCATCAACGTTGAAAAGAAACGTCTATACAACGTCTATATTTCAACGTTGAAGAACGACTTACATGTAGATTCAACCAGAATTCAATGTTGCAACAACGTCGCATGCCCACTGGGCTCATACATGTAACTAACGATGTATGATATATGTCTGTACGACCAATACTATGCTCATTGTGAAAGAAAATAGTTTTAGATTGGGAAATTTCTATGTTAATTTTAGCGTGACGTTGTCGATGTCCCCAATAGACTCAGTGTTAAACATCGGCAACGTCGTGCTAAAATTAACATAGAAAACGCCCCATCTAAAACTATTATCTTTCACTGTGAGCAGAGTATTAATCATAGGTACATATATCATACACCGTTAGTTATGAGAGTTCAAGATCTATCCCTCACCTAAATTTTAATTGCAAAATTTGCCGACAAATTAGAGAAAACTTCAATTTTTTTATTTCTGAAGTGAGCTGCGCGGACAGTAGGCCGGTTATCCCTTTTGCAATTCTGGAATTGGGCTGTTGTATGATTCATTACTGCGATTGAATTTATCTCTTTTGTGATTCTGGCATGTGCCATTTTTATTTTATTATGCTGCTGTTGACTGATTACTGGTCAGGAAGTAGTCATCGCTGTTTGCCCATTATCTTCGGTTATACTAATGACAGAGTCTTAATTCTTTCAGCACTGATACTATTTATATTCATCAAACTGCATATGAAATTTCAAATGCAATCAATCGATGTAAGCTAAGATTTTAACAGCTAAGTTTCTTGAAAATGCATTTTCTTCCCCTGAGCTCCTCGGGGCAATGGCGGTGCGCCTTGCTGCCTTCTCTCTCAATCATTGAAGAAATTTCAAACTATTTTCAATCATTTGTATCACAACTGATTAGAAAAAGAATAGAGGAATCCGATGGTATCCTTTTAGCTGAAATATTGTGGACATTAGATGAGAATGAATCATCCCACATGGCGATAATTGCTTCTAACCTGTTTAGAGAGTGCTTAAGAGTAGCACATTTTAATTGCTTATAAAACCAGTACCAGTCGTCAGAATTTATGGAAGTATAGGCAAAGGGTTCTAGTTTGTGCTGTCCAAATTTCATATGCAAGTCTTCAAAATTAAAGGAAATAGATAAAAAACGCTTTAAAAATAGGCAATGATTACTTCTCCACCAGTATCCTTAACAGAATCCCTTGTCGCTTATTCATTGTTTAAAATTAAAGTTGTTATATGGGTCATCTGGGTATATATTAGTTTCAATATTTTGCCCATCTCATTGTTCCTATCCGTTATTTCTGTGTGTGAGAGGACTTCAATTCCACCTAATCGATTGCTGTGATACAAGCCGAATGTGTAACACAACGCTGACAATTTATGGAGATTTATACATGTTTTTCTAACATTCAATTCTCAAAATTTAAAGTTAGAAAAAAAAAAAAACACATGTAATAAAAAATCATGATCATCAAGTACTCTTTTCCTGTCTAATACATGTACAATATGCCATGATCAAAATCAATCAGTACATCCATGCATGTTAACCATTGTTAAAATGGAAAGAGGTAAATCCACTTAAAAAGAGGCAGCATTGCATGCATCATTTTTCATGGAATTTAAAAATCCATCTACATGTAGGGTCGGCAGGTTGGAATAGGGTCAGTTGTGTTATGGGAAACACGGGTATTTTTAGTCCCCTACCAGCAACACCGAAGGGGACTCTTAGTTTCCTCTTGGTCTGTCCGTCTGTCAGTCCTTCTGTCAGTCCGTCTGTTTTCAGTTTCAGTTTTCCGGCCTTTTTTTTTGCTGTTGTTGCATACATAGTATATTGAACTCATTTTTGTTATGTGGATATATCTCAATGTGATACAGATCAAGTTTGAGTTTGGTTTTATTTTTACAAGAGTTATGGCCCTTGGGCTTAGCAAATTTTATGAAAATATCAAGTTTGAGTTTGGTTTTGATTGACCTATTTTTACAAGAGTTATGGCCCTTGGACTTAGCAAATTTTGTGAAAATTTCAGTTTTCCGTACTTTTCTTTGGTTCTGTTGCAGATAATGAATTGATGTTTGGGATATGAATACATCTTAGTGTGATACAGACCAAATGTGAGTTTGGTCTCCATTGACCTATTTTTACAAGAGTAATGGCCCTTGGACTTAGCAAATTTTATGAAAATTTCAGTTTTCTGGACTTTTCTTTGGTTCTGTTGCAAATAATGAATTGATGTTTGGTATATGAATACATCTTAGTGTGATACAGACCAAGTTTGAGTTTGGTCTCCAGTAACCTAATTTTACAAGAGTTATGGCCCTTGGACTTAGAAAATTTCTTGAAATTTTTAGTTTTCTGGACTTCTCTTGACTGTTATTAAAGATAATGAACTGATTTTTAGTATGTGAATACATAATAATGTGATACAGATCCAGTTTGAGTTTAATTCCGATTGACTTATTTTCACAAGAGTTACGGCCCTTGCACTTAGCAAATATCATGAAAAATCAGTTTTCCGGACTTTTCTTCAGTTCTTTTGCAGATTAATGAACTGATCATTGGTATATGAATACTTCTAAATGGGATACATGTACTGACTAAGTTTGACTTTGGTTTCCATTGACCTATTTTGTACAAGAGTTATGGCCCTTGGACTTAGCAAATAGCAAATTTAATGAAATATTCATTTTCCGGACTTCTCTTGGCTGTTGCAGATAAAAAAAACTCGTGAAAAGAGATTCAGGACATAAATTTACGCAGCCAGTAGGGGACTTTTATCGCTCAGCGATCATTACATTTTTTCTTTTGGCCTAATTAGGAAATAGGATCTACTCCGGTGTAAAAGCTCAGCAGTTCTTGTTATTTCCACATGTCGACTTAAAATAAAGCTTATCTTACTTTAACTTCTGCCAAGTTTTGCACAAAAGCGGCCTTTCACATATCAAACATTCTGGCAGTAAGAAAAATATAAACTGGCCCCTGGATATTGTCACTAATAAAAGCATGATTCAATATTTTTTATCTTCAACTGAACATGCTGAATATGTAATTAAGGATAAATAGTAGTCAAAAAAATAAATAAATTGTCTGTTTCCCCTCACCACTGACCAGGTCAGATAAAGAATGGGATAGGTAGGTAGGCATTTTTTTCAACTTAAGGATTGTATGGATATGAAGATTGTTTCTTCTTTTTTATAGTGGCTCTTTGCAATAATCGAGTAAGGAAATCTTTAATGGACACTTTGAATAAGGAATAGAACGATTTCAAATTATCTAAGTCACTATTAAATGCAGTCATCATCTCATGGTACATGTATAAGAAATTAATTCTTACAAATACTTTAAAATGGCAAAAAAAAAAAAGTGTAGGGTCACCAGCTCAGAATAGGTTATCTGTAGGTAGGGTGAGTGGAAATGGAGAAATTTTAATTTTTGGCCTAATAATATGAAGTACAACAGGATTATTCTCCTCATTATATAGTTTTAGAGTTGCCTGCGAAGCATAGCAACACTTAGGGATCACTTTGTCCATCTGTCTGTCTGTCACACTTCGGGTGTCACAGCCCATAACTTTTGATTGGTAGATAATAGGGCTTTGATATTTCAAATGTGTATTCCTTGTGACAAGACCTTTCTACACATACCATAATTTTTACCTATTGACCTTGACCTACATAATTTACCTACTTTAAAAAAAATATAGAGTAACTATATCTTTTGATTGGTAAATGATACTGCTTTGATAATTCACATTTTTAGCTCGCCAGGACGAATGTCCGGAGAGCTATTGTCATACCCCCGGCGTCGGCGTTGGCGTCTGCGTCTGCGTCTGCGTCTGCGTGCGCGTGCACAAAAACTTTAACCTTGCTTATAACTTTTAAACCAATACAGATTGGGCTTTCATATTTCACATGTGCATTCCTTGTGACAAGACCTTTCCATGGATACCAAAATTTTTGACCTTGTGACCTTGACCTTGGAGATTGACCTTCTTTTGAAAAACTTTAACCTTGGCCATATTTTTGGAATGGTAAGTGATAGGGCTTTGATATTTCACATGTGTATTCCTTGTGACAAGACCTTTCCATGGATACCAAAATTTTTGACCTTGTGACCTTGACCTTGGAGATTGACCTACTTTTGAAAAACTTTAACCTTGGCCATATTTTTGGAATGGTAAGTGATAGGGCTTTGATATTTCACATGTGTATTCCTTGTGACAAGACCTTTCCATGGATACCAAAATTTTTGACCTTGTGACCTTGACCTTGGAGATTGACCTACTTTTGAAAAACTTTAACCTTGGCCATATTTTTGGAATGGTAAGTGATAGGGCTTTGATATTTCACATGTGTATTCCTTGTGACAAGACCTTTCCATGGATACCAAAATTTTTGACCTTGTGACCTCGACCTTGGAGATTGACCTACTTTTGAAAAACTTTAACCTTGGTCATATTTTTGGAATGGTAAGTGATAGGGCTTTGATATTTCACATGTGTATTCCTTGTGACAAGACCTTTCCATGGATACCAAAATTTTTGACCTTGTGACCTTGACCTTGGAGATGATTGACCTACTTTTGAAAAACTTTAACCTTGGCCATATTTTTGGAATGGTAAGTGATAGGGCTTTGATATTTCACATGTGTATTCCTTGTGACAAGACCTTTCCATGGATACCAAAATTTTTGACCTTGTGACCTTGACCTTGGAGATGATTGACCTACTTTTGAAAAACTTTAACCTTGGCCATATTTTTTGAATGGTTAGTGATAGGGCTTTGATATTTCACATGTGCATTCCTTGTGATAAGACCTTTTTTATTGTTGTTGTTGCAATTTACATATGGTTGCCACCGGCGAGCTATGTTGTCATTCTGACAAGTCTGGTTATTTCTCGTGACAAGACCTTTCTATACATACAATAATTTTTGACCTAGTGAACTTGACCTAGATATTTGACCTACTTTTCAAAAAAGAAAGTAAGATTGGCTTAATTCTTTGATTGGTAAGTTATACAGCTCTGATATTATACACATGTATTTCTTATGAAGAGTCCTTCCTTTGTTACCAAAAATGTTTACCTAGTGATCTTGACCTAGATGATTTGACAAGCTGCTTTGCAGGCGACACAAGCATTCCTTTGATTGCTATTTGATTGTTTGTTTTATACATGTATATATTTTTGACAGGAGACATCAGATGGGAAGCCAAAGATTGTTGACATGGTAGACACAACTGGATCTGGTGATGTTGATACATCAAAGGTTGTTGAGGCTAAATCTGGACAAATTGTTGGAGAGACTGGGCGGATTCTAAAGGTACAATAAATTTTCCAAAAGACAGGTGATACATGAAATATAATTATGAAAACAGGATGTGGTATACTGATCATGCTGATGCAGAGATATTTTAGTGTCTTGATTTGAAATTAAGAATTCTTTGATGTTTAATGGTTAGGACTTTGAGTGTCACTTTTTGTTAGTCTCTGTGTAAGTCCAGATAGATGAGAATGTAGTACATGTATACCGGTACATGTACTGTTACTATAACCCTAGGGTCTTAAACCCTTACATGTACCACATTGGATCTCCATCTTAAGAAAATTTTAAGTGCAAATGATCAGATACTGGTAGGAATTCTGTCTTTAACATGTTTATTCTTGCATCTGTACCCAATTACTGAATATCAAATATTTAAGAATGTACATGTAACCTTTACCTCAATTTATGAAATAGTGTGATATGCATAACAGTTGTCTTATTTTACATGTTTGAAATATTGGTCATCTCTTATGGTATGCTGAAACACTTAGATTCCAGAATCATGGAGTAATCCTACCGGAAGATTTCATATTGGAGTGAAGAGTGTCTATGACCTTTTCCCTAAAAGGCTTCAGGAAAGAGTTGTGAAAGACCGACGAGAAAAGATTTGGGATCCTCCTCAAAGAGCTGCCTTAGCTGAGGCCACCAAAAATCTGGAAGAGTTTGAAGCAGCACATGATAAAAATTTATCAGAGGTTAATAATTTGTTGTGCCCTTTTATGACAGATTCAGACTGTTCTATACTTTATATAACATTCATAATCAAAATGAAATGAAAGATTTTCAATATTTTGATTTGACATTAATACGTTGAGGTTATTGAACCGTTATTCCTTGAAATTTTAATCCAAAGAATTTCTTATATTGTACAAATTTATTTTTCTTCAGTATATACATGTACATGTTTCAAGTAATTGTCTTAAAAAGAACAAGTATAAGGTGCCTATTGAAATTGATTTTGATAGGATGATAAACTGTCCAAAGAAGATTTACAAGCACAGGTTGATATTCTGACAAACTTGGACAAAAAGTACAGTGATTCAGGACCTACATATGATTGTGTTGTATTTCATGATGGAAATACATACAGGTAAACACTATTTGATTTTATTGTCACTCTCAGATATTTCATACTGGGTATCCAATTAAAAAGAGAAAATTCCAAACTCTTTATTTAGATGAAGGACATAAAGTATGAAAAGGGGCTCGTCTAAGTATGCTGTCTGATAATGATGATGAGTCTTCATAAAAGGCACTTACAAAATTTCGCAAGAGAAGATAGTATCACAACTTATCTGTCCTCTATTAAAGTCTGTCCTAACTTGCAGACTGTTTTTGAAATGTGCTAACTTGACAGACTGTTTTTGAAATGTGCTAGCTTGACAGACTGTTTTTTAACAGTCTGGTTTATAAAGAGTTTGCTTTTGTCCCTTCTTCTTTTAAAGTGAAGAATTAGTCACTAGTTTTCTGTGAATACCTTTATCATTACTCCATGTGGACTGCAATAGCAATGATATAATATATGTATACATTTTATATTTTAGGGCATGTATTGACACCTCAGAGAAAGGGGAGCTTTCAGAATGTAAATTACTGGCTAGCTATAGGGAAGAACACCAATATGGCACATTTAGCAATGAAGGTAACTTTTCTAAGCAAAAATCACCAACTTTCTTGTAAATGAATTATTTACCATAATAAGTGGTAATTATATTCAGCTTCCAAAGTTCCTTAATTACCTGTCCAATATCTTTCAGTTTCTGGTCCCTGGTTACGTGTAGGGCCTCTTCTCAGATTCCTATCAAAGCATTTATTGTCATAATTTCAAATTCTTCTACATACAAGAGTTCTTTTAATGCCCTTCCAACCAACATTTGGAGATTCAAATTCATACTGTTTTCGGTCTGTTCATTTGTTTGTCTGCACAAAAACATTAGGTTAGACTGTATGTTCTTGCTACTTTTACTGCTATATAATCTAAGTCACTGAGTGTGACTTACTTTTAAAAATATAAATAGGGCTTTCATACAGTGTATTTCACACATGAATTTCTTTTTGACCACTACCAAAACTTTTGACCCTATTATCTTGACCTTGGACTCAGACTACGTTTCAAAATTTGAACAGTTTTCATGCCCTGGAATCAAAGATTTGGAGACATAGTGTCAAGTATGGTTTGTGGTCTGTCCATCTGATTGTCTCTTGGAACTAAAAAATGTAATGTTGTAAAAAAGTCAGTGCATATTAAAATGAAATGGCAGTTAAAATCCTCTCTGCTGAAGAATTGCATTCCTTTAAAATGCTTTTTTTGCTTCACCTTTCTCTAACTGTATCAATTTAATTTCAGACATGATGAATTACTGTGTAAACATCTACAATGATGGGAACACATTGGAAATAGTCTCAAATGCAGGTAAGTGTAGTAGAAGTGAAAACGATGCAAAATTTTTCTGTAAGTTTTAAATCTCCAATGTAACTGTGCCTTTTTTATGCCCCCCGGAATCAAAGATTCAGAGGCATAAAGTTTTTGGCATGTCCATCTGTCTGGACATAACTTTTGAATGGAAGGTGATAGGGCTTTTTCATTTCACATGTGTATTTCATGTGACAAGACCTTTCCATTGATACCAAAATTTTTTACACCTTAACCTTTGACCTACTTTTCAAAAACTTTAACATTGGGCATAAATTTTGAATGGAAGGTGATAGAGCTTTCATATTTCACATGTTTATTTCTTGTGACAAGACTTGCATCATACCAAAATTTTTGACTTCATGACTTCTACCATGATCTTTTACCTACTATTGAAAAACTTATAATTGGGCATTACATTTGAATGGTAGGAGATATAACTTTCATATTTCACATGTTTATTCCATGTGACAATACCTTTGCATCAATGTAAAAATTTTTGACTTTGTGACCTTTACCATGACCTGCTTTTGAAAAACTTAATATTGATTCATCAACCATTCTAGGTTCACATGCTACCCATGTTGCTGGGATCACAGCTGGTTACTATCCTGATGAACCAGACAGGAATGGAGTGGCTCCTGGAGCACAGCTTGTCTCCATCAAGATTGGAGATACCAGACTGGGCTCAATGGAAACAGGTTCTGCATTAGTCAGAGCTGTAAGTCGGGCAAACTTTGAATTATTTGTTAAGAAATAAGAAATCTTAGCTAACATTACATCTAGATTTTAATGAAATTGATGAGGTGAGAGTATTTGAATTAAAAAATACCCCCACCATTATATGGCGGGGGTATAAATATGTGCAGGAACTGAGAATCTTTTTTTTATTTTTTGCAGATGATAAAAGTTATAGAACTGAAATGTGACCTAGTGAATTACAGTTATGGAGAAGCTGCTCACTGGGCAAACTCAGGGTATGATCATATTGTGCAGGGAGTTTGTTTAGCACTCGCCCAGTCGCATTTGCGACTAAATTTGGCGCTGGGCGACTTCAAATTCGGAAATTACTCGCCCAACTGGCGACTGAGTAAAATCTTGTCCGAAAAAATCAATTTCGTATTTTTCCGTTCCATTTAGTTCGAGGCAAAAATTAGAGTCAATCATGGGCTTATCTATAGTTGAGGAGTGCGCCGTTGTGAAATCAAGCGCTCATATTACCAAGATCACTCCTTAGTTTCATTTTGCAATTTTTATAAAGAATTTGAGGGGGCGAGTGTCGCACACCCAGCTGCATGTGGCGTTTCATTAAAGGGGTAGGAAAACCTCAAAGTAAGAGGAAAACAATTGATACCTCAATCAAATATTGCTTTTCATCCTTTTCATAATTGTGATTACAAAAAAAAAAATGCCGAAGAAAAATTGGGCTCCTAAAATCTAAGCTGGGCCCCTAAATTTTCTGTTGCCAGGGGCCCAATTGGCTACCAAGGTTTTCAAGTTAAACAAACTCCCTGTTGTGTGTAAAATACTTCATTACGGTAATCAATAAATTCTCATAAAAAAGTGTATATGATTTTGATTTACATGTATGTTGCATAATAGTAAAAGTATTTATGTCTTGCAGGCGTGTCTGTGATATTTTAAGTGAGGCTGTGAACAAACATGGCACAATATTTGTCTCCAGTGCTGGAAATAATGGTCCAGCTCTATCAACGATGGGAACCCCAGGTGGAACATGCTCCGCTATTATAGGTAAGATCAAATGATTAATGATGAATGAAATCCTCTCAGAATACACATGTAGAAACTGCCCATGTGAATTTATTCTCCTTATACTCAGATGTTGTTAATATATTTCTTTGTACAAAAAAGTAGATTCCAGAATACAGAATAATGTTCAATGGTTTGAAGTAGGAGCATTATAAACTTACAATGAGAACAGAGAGCACTGTCTATAGCTTTGAATTAAACATGCAGTAATATTCTTTTCAGGTGTGGGTGCTCAGGTTACTCCAGCCATGATGGCAGCAGAATATTCTTTAAGGGAAAAACTTCCCAGTATGCAATATACATGGTCTTCCCGAGGACCCACGTAAGAACTTTTTTCTTCACAGAATTGCTTTCCCATGCCATGGAAATTTAATTTCATGCAAAAAAGTATGTTTCATTTTCATGTTACCTGGAAGAAAAGAAAAGAAATGTATGAAGTTACAAAAGAAAACCTGAAAATTATTTTTTTTAAAATGAATAAATACTATCAATGATTATGAAAATGTTGAAAGGACATTGTTTATCTCATACATACATTTATCTCATGAAAGTTATCTACATGAATGTCAATTGTTGATTAAATCCATATGTATTTGATAGAATAATCAATGAATGATGTAAACAGTGACTTGTTGGTTTTATGGTAAAGGCCATGTTATGTCACTTTAAACAACTGTAGTGCCATTATGCAATGAGAAAACAAAAGAAATCCCTGTACATAGTCACTAAAATTACATGTCTTGGGTTATATTCTCTATGCAGTTACATGTTACACAACTAAAATCATTTGATATGTATATCAAGAGTGGCCATGTATATACATTGAAGAAAGTAATAACAATGTATGAAGAAATGATTATAAATGAATCATGATTTTATTCATTGTTGAGTGAAGTTAATGTATGTTCAACAGAGGAAAAAGAAAAGAAAGGTAAAGGAAATAATAATTTTAATCTAGGCATGATGGAGATCTTGGTGTCAGTATAAGTGCTCCTGGAGGTGCCATAGCTCCCGTCCCTAACTGGACATTGAGGGGAAGTCAGCTGATGAACGGCACCAGTATGAGCTCCCCTAATGCATGTGGTTGTATTGGTAAGTTATGTACATGTATATTCATTGAATGATTGTATATTGAAATTATAAAAGCATATACATTTTACTGTAAAGGTGAAAATTTTCGCTTGGGGGAATTTTAGCGTATTTCACAAATCAAAAAACTTCATGAAAATCCCCCCCCTCCTCTCGTGAAAATTACCCTGCTGCATTCTTACAAAGGCAGAAACATTTATATTTCAAATATTTCCCCCCAACAGAACAGGAATTTTCATTGTTTTCAATTTGTTCACATGCAGTTTGTAGTGTTTATATTGTTTCTAGCTACAGCATTGTGAACACTGTTGAAATTTGTTGAAAGTGCACTTAACTGGGATTCCATCTTAATTTCTTCTGCAGATGTATCACATTCACACTTTCATCTACAAATACTAAATATCTACCCTTGACACTTTAATAATACTCTATCCAGAAAAAGATACTGCTGTGTAGTCATGTCCATGTCTGTAATTCTGTCTGTCCACCCGGTCTGTGTTTTGATTAATAATAATCATATGATATGAGATAGACATTTTGACGTTTTGTAGGGTTGATACTCTCAGGATTGAAAGCTAATGGACTGCCATACACTCCCCACAGTGTCAGACGAGCATTACAAAATACAGCTATCAAGCTGGATAATATAGAAGTATTTGCTCAAGGACATGGAATGATTCAAGTAAGCAGAACTGCCTTACCATCAAAGAATGGAACAGGCCTTTAGTTAAAGTCCTTATGAGTTATCCAGCTTAATTTTCCTCTCTTGTTACAGTTAAGTATTTGTCTATTCATCAGGAACACTCTGAGTAGAGCCCAGTGGATTTCATTTCCAATTAACATTTGTGTGTGGAAATGTGTTATGTCAAAGTCTGTGTAGGTCAGAAATAACTCCTGGTAAACACAGTGTACTGGAGATAGGTACTGTCATATCAGACAGGCAAAATTTACTCGGGAATGACAAGTTCTAGTAAGGAACCGGTCTAAATGTCCAGTATAGACACACCGATTTGCTTCCAATTTGCTCAAACATTTGAAATATTGTATTTTTTAAATTAGGAGTTATTGATTACTCTGTTCAGTCAGACAGAATGTGGCTCTGTCCTACGTTTATTTGATATTAAATTCTGTCAGACCAAATGTCTGATCGGCACCAAAAACTTTTTGCGTACACTGCAAACAAAGTTTGATCGTGAGAGATGTTTTCTTCATCTGTTCAAATGTAAGTGTAAGTTAACACTGAATTTTCCCTACATTTTATTCTAGGTTTGGGTCCATTTATTATGTTAAAACATAAAAAGGTGCTTTAAAAATGAATAAATGCATTAAAAATCTGGCATATTATTTGCTTTCTTAAAATCTTGCTTGAAATCTATTTCTGATGAAGCTACAGTGTACATACATGTAGCTAACTTGTTTTGTGGTTCTGTCTATATTATTTCTATGATATTTTGTAGGTAGAGAAAGCTTATGAATTTCTCTCCACTTTCTGCCATGAACAAGAGAGAGAAGTGACTTTTTCAGTGAGTCTAGGTGATGGTAAAAGAGGGATATACCTTAGGGAACCATGGCAACTCAGGAAACCTTACGAAACAAATGTCACTATAGAACCGTCTTTCTATGATGACAAGAAAAAGCAGGCAGAGAAGATTGCTTTTAACATGAGATTTTGTATGACGTGTGATGCAGCATGGGTTAAGCATCCAGAACATTTAGAACTGATGAATGTGGCTAGAGCTTTCAATGTGAAAGTAGAAACAAGTGGCTTGTCAGAGGGAGTTCACTATACTGAGGTAATATCACAGAATATTGCTATTAATTGTATTTTCATGGTTGCAGTATTTTGTGGTGGTTCTGTTTGCTATATTTACTGAATGTCATTCTTTTTAAAGATATCATATGTAATTTTATTAAAAAAAAATCATTTCAAATCTCTATATTTGAATCAAATTTAAATTCCCTTACCGTTATTATGTACAAAAAAAAACTTTTCTAATGTGGAAACTTCATTTCAAATGACTCGTGTCGTAATGTGAACAATATAAGGAAAATAGTGGCTAAATTATATTGGACTTTCTCTTTGATTCATGGGGACCTCATAAAATCAATCCTGTATTTTTCCCTTTAATGTTTACAATGTGTAAAAGGTATTGTGTATTTAATTTTGATAACAATTGTTTTAGAACTTTTCATACAATTTACAGATTTGTGCTTTTGATGTAAGCTGTGTAGAGAAAGGACCAGTATTTAAAGTTCATAAAATAAATCCTATATTTTTCCCTTTTATGTTTACAATGTTTACAATGTGATTGTATATGTACATGTACATGTTGATAACAACTGTTTTAGAACTTTTCGTACAATTTACAGATTTGTGCTTTTGATGTAAGCTGTGTAGAGAAAGGACCAGTATTTAAAGTTCCTGTGTCTGTGATAATTCCTAAAAGGTAAAGATGCTAATCATTATTTTAATTGGAAATATATGGAATAACATATCATTCCTGAAAAATACTTATTTGTATATTTTGAAATGGTTATATACAACTCATATCAATGCATATTTGTCTCTTTCTGATCTTATTACTAGCCTTATATCAACTTCATGTATTATGTTCTTGGCCCATGGTAATGGTGTCAAAGTCCAAGGACCATCTGGCATTTTGCATATAAATTGCCTTGTCTATAGATATTATGGTGCTTGAGGCAACATATAGGGATCATTCTGTCTGTCTGGTATGTGTCTTTCCAACATCTGTCTGGTAGTCACACTTTCACATGCATATATGTAAATGGAATAATTTGCTTTCTATACAAATTATAGGTCACCTTCAAAGTCAATGTCACATATTTAAGGTTAAACATGGGACAGATTACATGCACCGGTATGTCTATATTTCTTACAGGGTTTCTGATGAACTGAAGTATGAAGTGCAATATAATGACGTAACATTTAAAGCTGGACACATCCAAAGACATTTTCTTCAAGTACCAATTGGGGCAAATGTAGCAGGTATTTCTTGTTTGCTTTCATTTTATACCAATGCTTGCTGAATCAGACAAATATGAATTTATGTACTACATCATTGTTTTATTTAAGCTGAAGATTGATTAATTTTATCTACACTTGTAAAAATGTTTCATCTCTTCAAATTTTAACACAGAAAAATATGAACATTTTTATTAGATTTAAACATATTTTATTGGTAATTACATCAAAGAGATTGGAAACAAGTTATCCAACTTAGTTGTATTCCTCTCCTTTAATGATGATGTTAGAACTTTGCAATACTTAATTGCACTCTTTATCTTTCAGTTTTACGGATAAAATCTAAGAGCGGTGACAAAAACTGTCGTATGTTGCTGCATGGAATGCAGGTCATTCCACAGAGTCAGTACAAAGTGTACGAGTTTGAGAAGTTTGTCACCATCCTTGACAATGGTGAAACTGTTCAGGCTTTCAAAGTCACGGTTCGTATAATTATGTATGAACATAATACTGGTAAATAACCTCACATTCTACATGTATCTTGATATGTATAAGCTTTATATTTTTTCAAAACCTTAAAGCTTTATGATATGATTGTCATAGGAATTATTCTGTCATAAACTGAATTCTTTTGATATATTCATTTTCATCTTTGCATATTCCAATAAGTGAATTTAAATAAAGTAAAATGTTTTAAAGTGATTACATTACATTCATATTGATCATTACTTTATGTACATGATAAACATTTTAGATGTACATCAAGCATGATTTTATGGCAGTCAAGTGAAAAGTGTTTTAACAGAGATTTTATTAAGGAAAGCATACCGGTAATTGAATGTGAAATTACATGTATTCTCAAAATAGATATTTCAATACCATTAGAGATTTCCATATTTGGCATTTTCCTATTTCTCTAGTATTTTAATCTGATTTTTCTTGTACAGGAGAACAACACTCTGGAAGTGTGTATAGCCAAATGGTGGGCTAACCTAGGAGAAGTGGTCATGGATTACTCTGTCACATTTCATGGTGTTGAAGTAGACAATCAAGCTCTTGTTACTGTAAGTCGGGAATTGCATTTTTCGTAGACTTTGTGGAATCATTGTATGGATAATATAGAAATGGGGGTATGCAGGATAAAGTTTGAATATTTCCATTATGATTGAATTCAAATATTTTCTATTGCTCTGCACTGGAAAAGGATTTGACTGCACTTTGTTCAAAGTCAAGTAATTTCATACATTTGTAAGTAGAGACTTAAAGCAGGTTGTATATTGTAGTACCGGGGTATGCTTATGTCATAAGAAATTGACAATATCACATGACCTCAAACAGAGTACATTTACATGAAAATCCTTTTCAAGTGTTGCATATTAGAAAGATCTGACTTCAATCAAATTGGAATACATGTATGTGCCCTTTATCTCAACATGCATATTCTTTATCCTTGTATCCTATAAAACATAAAAGTTGAGACTTTCTAAGAAAATATTTTGTATGAAATCAGTATATACTGTATAAAGAATATAAAGATGTCAGAGCCATGGTGTGTGCTTTAAAAGTTGTTATGCCAGTAATCTGATGGTTGCGGGTATGAACCTCACTAGGACCGCAGTTCTACCAGACATATTTGCATTTACATATTACATGATATATACAAAAAAATCCTAGTCTTTGTTGTGTCTAAATGTTTTAAATGTAGTTTTACAAAAATATCTTTATATTACAGCATGCAGGAGATGGTATTTGTAGAGTAAATGTCAGAGCCCAATTGAAACGAGAGGAAATCTCTCCAAGCATATCACTGAAAACATTAGTTCAACCACTAAGGTATTGAAGGATTCTAAAGAATTCTCAGTTCTGACAAATGTCACTTGAATCTTATCTTATTTCACATAAGATTTTGTTTGTTATGTCTTATGAATAAGATTTCTATTTTGTTCACACTACAATAGAATAAATAAAACCACTTTGATTTATGGTACATACATGTACATGCTGCAAATTATTTTGAGCAAAGTTACTTGATATTCTTTACTTAAGGAGGACCAGGACAGCCAGACTAAATAAAGATCCTATCATTTAATTTTCCTAAAAATTACAAATGTTAATAATTGAAACACACTTTTTCGACATGCAAACTTTCATCTATTTTTTACCGTTAGTTTTGAAGCTATGAACATACATATATACCTATTGAAAGCCTTAAAATGGGCCGTAAATGTGATGTTAAAATTAACACACTATAGGTAATAAAAAACAGTTACAAATCTTCTGTAGAGGCAGAATATTAACAAGTTCTCTATTTTTCATGTAGATATGATGTGGGCAATCGGTTATGTATAAAATTATGAATGATTACTAAGACTTTTAAATGAAAATGGCCAAATGAGATGAATTTATGTCTATTTATCAGAACGTCTTTGAGTTGTTAATTTTTAATAATAAAGTCCGTTTATCTGAAACCCTATTATTTATTTTTCGTAAAAACATGATGTTATGTTCTTCACATGTCAAGTGAAAAACCGATAAGTTCCTATTGAAATTTGACCGTCAGTTTTTACCGTAAGTTATAGTGATTTTCTTACCCTCTCCCCCTTATTTTTACGTTACCTAATGCTGACGTTCTTGCGAAAAACGTGCCAATGTCGCCGTTTCTATTATGACGTCATAATTGATCTAGAGCTTTCCGATGGGGTTCTTTCGGATACTGTTCTGGACCCCCTTAATTATACATTCATTTCCACATTGTATTTGTTATCTTTAGACCAACAGATCACAAGCTGAAGTGCCTTTATGGGCCTAGGGATACCTTACCAGAAGAGCGGCAGATTTATGCTATAGAGCTGACATACAACTTACATCTGGTCTGTTTATTTACGCTTTTAGAATCATTATAAAATCCTCATTCTTTGAAAGTACTCTTTTTGTCCCCCGCTTTTGCGTAATTGATTGGACATTAAAACCAATTTGTTTTTCCCTTTATCTGTCCATCATTCACAAAACCTTGGACATATCTTTGGTTTGATGAGAGATATAGTTTTCATATTTTACATGTGTATTCTTTGTGACACGGCCTTTCTGTTGGTACCAAAATTACAAAAAATACTAGTGAAAATTTTACATTTTCTGCCATCTGCTATAAATCTCGCATGCTATAAATTGTTTGTACAGTACATTATGTCATAGGTATTGTATAAGTTAGAATCAATCGCCGGTACTTTTTTTTCATGGTTTTATGAATATGAACCTTTTCCCATGAACAATTATTTGCTGATCCACCCCTGAATCCATTGAGTAATACCTTTGATATTTACATTTACTGAGAGAAACTTTAGCGTTATGAGGCCGAAGTAGTGAAGGGTAGTACACAGTTAATGATTTTATGTATATAGTATGGAACCCCAAAGGAGTATCTAAAATTAGTATCCTATAGACTTTCAATTTGTAAAAAGTACATTAATTTGAAGTTTTCAAGAATAAATGTACATATAATAGTGAATTTATATTATAGGACAAAACTACAGAGATAATACCAGACTGTTCCATGCTGAGTAACTTACTGTATGAGTCAGACTATGAGAGTCAGATCTGGATGATCTTTGATGCCAACAAACAGTGTGTGGGCTCAGGGGATGCATATCCAGGCCAGGTAATTAACATACACAAAGTATACATTAATATTTTTGGCTTGTCTCATTGTAGAAATCAATTTGAATAAGAGGAATAACAAAGAAAATTGAATGTTTTTAATGTTGAAAATGTTTTCAAAAAAGTTTACATTTAAAAAAAAAAATTCTTTCAACAAAACAAATGTTGACTGTGTTGCTTTTTGACCGAGTTATTACAGTTTAAGTTACATATCATTATACAATTTTATTAAGTAGTACAGGACATATTTGACTCAATAGTGTCTTATCAGTTTATTTTAGTCCACATGTATTATTGATTTAACATCATATAATGTACATGTATATGTACATTTTATAGAAAACATTTTCCAACTTTTGCTGTAGTCATTGTGTATTCATCAGAAATACAATTTCGTAATAATCATTCAAATTTATTGTCTGGAAAAAAGTCAAAGTCTGATATCTTGATAATACTCACTTCAATAAAAAGTAAATGAAAAATACAAACATGTACATGTATATTTCTGAAGAAAAAAAGCTTAAAAGAATTCAATAGCTTCATAATGAATTTGCAAAGACCTCATAAGACTTATTGACATGTTTATTTTCAGTATAATACAAAACTGGACAAAGGAGATTATACCCTGATACTACATGTCAGACATGAGAAGAGAGACCAGTTAGAGAAACTGAAGGACGTAGTAATGCTGATCAACCATAAACTCCCACAGGCTATAGCTATGGACGTTTACAGTAGTATACCAAAGGCTTTCTCAGCAAAAAAGATTAACTCTATATCACTCATCAAAGGACAGATCTTTCCGCTCTTCATTGCTCCATTACCTACTGATAAGTAAGCATATTTGTAATGAAAAAGACCAACTTCATTTTATACATTCATGTAAAAATTATGTGTAAAAGTGAATGTTTACGTGTATATATCATAAGATTTGATGTCTTATCATTTTCTTTCTGTTAGAATATTAATTGTATATATTTTTTCCAGAGTGCCAAAACATTCGAAAGCTGGATATTACTTGTCTGGAACATTCAATACCTTTAAGGATGAGCTTATGTCAAAGGCTGTAAGTTAAAATTTCTTTGAATAAGCAAAAATTGTTCCTTCAGAAACATCACCTTCTTATTTTCATGAAAATTATAAGATTTTAAGTATATGTATTTATGGCTTAAAATGTTTATTTTATCAATCTCATTATAGACAGCCGTCCCTTTCAAGTATGTACTGACTGAATCTCCTAAGAAGAACAAAAACAATGGAAAAGACAAATCAGAAAATGCCAATACAAAAACAAAGGAAGAGGAGTTTAAGGAGGCTATCCGTGATCTCAAAATCACTTGGATTTCAAAGTACATCATTTCTTTTCAAGATTGAATAATATCTCTTTTATGATCAAAATTATGAAATATCAAAATCCATGTTCAGAATGTATTTGAATAGTCCTGGAGTCTAGGATATACAGTCCATATGTGTGAATAAAAAGATGTGTTGACAAAAAAATTGGTAAAAACATCACAATGAACAAAAAACAACTTAAAACTCTTAATATTAAAATGGACCTTGATTAAACATTTCTACAGATAGATATGATTCTAATCAATATGTGAACCATCAAAGCCAGCACAATTATCTTATCATCTAATATCTACAAAGGTGTTTGAAATAAGTATAGGGATACACTAACAATTTAAAATTGGCTCTAGCAATGTACAAGTTTATCATTATATCTAACAAGCAATCAGAGCAGACAACATAATTGTTTCAAAAAGTGATTGTCATGTACATGCAAGGATTCAGCTATAAAGTGAATATAGCTGTGATTCATCTTGTCCTCTTGATGTGCTTGTTATTCAAAAGAAAATGAAATGCAATGATTGTATGTTTTTAAAAGTATTTATGAACCTGTTTATATGTATTATAGGTTAGAGGATGACAGTTCATTGTTTGAAGATTTGAAAACAGAAAATCCTGACCATCTTCCACTCTACATGGCCAAGATTCAGGCCCTGGACTCCAGTAAGGTATGTCGTATATCATTTTGAAGTACATGTATTTGAAGTAATACTTTGTGCTATTTCTCATGCAAAGGCTTCTTATAAAGAAAATACATGTAGATCAGATTGGAAAGAACAATTTTAGCTACATATATGTGAACAAAAGGTGGTGTACAGGATCATGTTTAGATAAAGTGATCAATGTGTCATAGGATACAGTACTGTTTAATTTATCTAAACTCTATTCCTGAACTGAATGTCCTGTGATCCTTTTAAAGAAAATATTATTCTTTGCATTTGAATGTTATTTTGAATAGTTTCCTCAAACATTACAGGATAGAGCAAAGAAGTTGATTGACATAATAGACTTATGTAAATGTGTGATCTCAAAAATAGACCAGCCTGCCCTGCTCAGTTACTTTGGAATGAAGTCGGACACTAGGTCAAATGCTGCTACAATCAAAAGGTATTTAAGTGTGGTCTAGTTGTTTTTGAGGGCAAAATATTCAGTTCAATTTAATTTAATTCAGCTCTATTGGCAAGAACCAAAATAAGTACTTTACCCACAAAATGATGTCAAAGAGAATCAGTGTTTAATTGTGATTTAACGAAATTCAGAATTTGGTGTCCACAAAATGCTTTGATTTGTTTGTGGTCATTGTCTTGTATGTCCATTTGAATGACCCTTTGAAGCAAGAACTTATCAACTTATCAACTTTGTAACTTTATTTTTAAAAATCTTATCTGAATGTCATTATAATAGTGAGTCAGAGAAGCTGAAGGAGACCCTTATAGAGGCCTATGTTAAGTTAGGCTGTGCACAGGCTGACGTACAGATATTCCAGTCTGAGGAGCAGGAGGAGTACATGCATATAACAGTGACAGAGGAGGATCTACAGGATACCTATAATAATCTACAGAAATGGGCTGATCTGGGGGATTCTAAAGTAAGTATAATATCTGCCGTCATACAATGATACTTGCTGAAAAACTTACATTATCCCACCTCTGGCAAATTTCTTGCAATCTGATTGGTCGAGAAGAACCGAATATTATGTTGTATCATTTTACTGACAGGATATTATTTTAATATCCTGCTTCTACTAAGACGCTTTACGATATTGACGTCACCGAGATGCTTATAAATATGTCGACGTTACATACACAAGCCAAAAGCCATCGGTGGGATAAATTCGTTATACAGTGTTTTACAGGGGGGATACAAAAATATATTGGGTCGATAAAAAAAGTTGTATTGGGCTCGGCTTCGCCTCGCCCAATACAACTTTTTTCATCGACCCAATATATTTCTGTATCCCCCCTGTAAAACACTGTATAACTAATAATATACAGATTTAAGATTCCCTATTCGAAGGCCAATTGATTATTTTGATAAAAATCACTGTTTTTAGAGAAAATTTTGCACCCGTTTTATTTTTGCTTTTTATCCCACTGCATGAGGGCGAAATTAAGACAAGGGAATAAAAGGCTTACATATTAAAAGGATTTATTAACAAAATGTGCAAGTGGATGAATTCAATTCTGGATGAATTTGTCTCCTATCTACATGTAAATAGGGTGAAAATAAGACTGGGCGAATTCGAAGCTGTATATAGTATTTACAGATACATGTACCATCATTTACATTTTATCACACCTCGTACTAATTTCAGCCAATAAGGTCGCAGAATGACTGTCACGTGGTGTCATACTTTGATGCCAAAGTAGGTCATTAAATTTTCAATGTCAAAAATTATAAAGAAAATTTTACAAAATGGTTCTCTGCATGATAAATTCATTATAGGGTTTGTTCCTGTCATGCTTCCTACTCAATGTAGGTGTGTAAATTTACATACCTGCTTTAAGTAGGAAGTATGACAGGAATAAACCCTATAAGTAATAGAAGCTCACCGAAAGACTTTAACAATATATACTGTAGATTAAAGTCCATTTTAAAGCCAATGATTACTTTTATAAAAATTAATTACAGGTGTCATCATTCACTATACGGCATGCCAAAGTACATAAGCAGTATGGACGGGCCCTGAAACTTCTCCTGAAGCAAGTGGAGGATAAACAGGAATGTGATAAAGCTCTGATGAATCAGTGTATAGAGGTCTGTAACATAATATCAGTGTCATATTTGTAATCACTCAGTCTTTTGTTCACACCAAAATTCATAATTATTTTTGATACATACTGTATGTACAATACGCAAACCATTTTACAGTGAAATTCGTAGAATAAATCTCAACATTGGATTAATATTAGACAATCTATAAAGGGAAATCTCATCTACATGTAGGTGTCAATAATGTAGTAAATGATTATTTTTAGTCCCCTACCGGCTCACTGGAGGGGACTTATAGTTTCCACCCCGTTTGTCTGTCCGTCACACTTAAGTTTTCCTGACTTTTTTTTGCTGTTGTTACATATATTGAATTGATTTTTGGTATGTGGATATATCTCAATGTAATACAGATCAAGTTCGAGTTTGGGTTTGATTGACCTATTTTTACAAGAGTTATGGCCCTTGGAAGCAAATTTCATGAAATTTTCAGTTTTCCAGACTTTTCTTTAGTTCTATTGCAGATATTGAAGTGATAGTTGGTATATGAATGCATCTCCATGTGATACAGATCAAGTTCGATTTTGGGTGGGATTAATCTATTTTGACAAGAGTTTTGGCCCTTGGACTTAGCAAATTTCATGAAATTTTCAGTTTTCCGGACTTTTCTTCGGTTCTATTGCAGATATTGAACAGTTACTAATTGTAGGTATATGAATACATCTTAGTGTTATACAGATCAAGTTCGAGTATGGGTTTGATTGACCTATTTTTACAAAAGAGATATGGCCCTTGGACTTAGCAAATTTCATGAAATTTTCAGTTTTACGGACTCTTCTTGGCAGTTGTTGTAGATCTTGAACTGATTTTTAGTATGTGAATACATTGTAGTGTGATACAGATTTACAGATTAAGGACACCATTTCATGAATTTTTTCAAGATCTTTTCTGTTACTGCAGATAATTTAACTGATTTCTGTGTTGGCATTAATCTTTTGATGCACGTACAGGTCAATTTTAAATTTATGTGTAATTGAAGTGTTCTAAGCAGAGTTATAGGACATAGAATTATGCCAGTAGGGGACTTATATTGCTCAGCGATCAAAGATTTATTCACATTCATTTACTACATATTTGGCCGGATTGCAAAGCATTTCTGGCCTATACATTGACAATGTCCGTCCGTCCATCCGTCTGTCTGTCCATCTGCCATCAACATTTTGGTTAAAGTTTCTGGTTGAGGCAAAATCTAAGGAACTATATGCAGTAGAAACTGTATATTATACATGAAGCTTGCCCATGACAAGACCTTTCAATTTATGCCATGACATTTGACCTAGTGACCTTGACCTTGGACTTTGACCTAGTTAAAGATTTTGGTTAAAGTTTCTGGTTGAGACAAAATCTAAGTAACTATATGCAGTAGAAACTTTATATTATACATGAAGCTTGCCCATCACAAGACCTTTTAATTTTTGCCGTAACATTTGACCTAGTGACCTTGACCTTGGACTTCGACCTACTCAAAGATTTTGGTTAAAGTTCCTGGTTTAAGCAAAATCTATGGAACTGTATTTAGTAGAAACTTTATATTATACATGAAGCTTGCCCGTGACAAGACCTTTCAATTTATGCCGTAACATTTGACCTAGTGACCTTGACCTAGTTAAGGATTTTGGTTAAAGTTCCTGGTTCAAGCAAAATCTATGGAATTGTATGCAGTAGAAACTTTATTTTATACATGTAGGTTGCCTCTGACAAAACCTTTCAATTCATGCTGTATTATTTGACCTATTGACCTTGACCCAGTTAGTGACAAAAACTTACTTTGCAATCCGGCCATACCGTCTTTAGCGTTGTTTTATTTTTATTGAAGAATATTATTTTCATAAATTTTCAACATATCAGTTATCAGTGTAACATTACTACCATTGCTTTCACTTCAATGTATTGTCTCATACTCCACTCAGAGAAAATGAGAAACAAGGAACATTTAATCAACATGTATGGAGAATGAGAAGGGCTGTACTTCTGAGTCATTGGATTCTTCTTTATCAAATTCTTTTATACTTGTACGTGTAACAAAGAAAAGTTTAACAAATATTTTTCCTACAATAGATTTCTTCATAACGATTTTAATCCTTTCAATACCATTTCAGCTGTACAGAGAGTTAGGATGGAACCATTGTATATCACAACTCAGAGATTCTATGCTGGCCAAGTGTCCACCATCATACAGACTTTTCTAATAGATGAAGTTTAGAATACAAAGACAGACTATCCTAATAATTATTACATTCAATATACATGTACTAAAGTAGAAGTTCTTTGGGTTCTTTTTATCTCAGTATTCTTCTCAATGAATTGTACACCTTATGAAGTTATTATGTGAAACACTGTAAGTGTATCTGGAGATCAAATACTTTATTTATCTGTTGATCTGTGTATTTGTACAAGTAGATAGAAGATTTTTATTTTGTGACCAACTCATGTTACTTATACAATGTATTTCAACGAACATGGGTTATACTTGATGTAGACTGTGATAATTAAGAGGAAACTTACACACATGTTCCTAAATATATCTGCTTTATTTACAATGACAAAGTTTTACTTTCACATGCTAATCAGATATACATTTATAAGTTGAATCATCAGTGATTGTTGGCATTATTCACTTTCAAAGAGTCATATTTACAAGTATATATTTTTTCTGGTCAGTTAGTCAAAATTAAATGACACCACTAAACTTACCTCTACCTTTAAGTGATATTTGTTTTATATTTTGATGTGACATTTGCTTGTGACTTACTGTATACATACACTCATTTGCCGTGCAAATCTTCGCTAAATTTGCAATCAAACAAGTTTTAACGAAAGTCTTAATACTTGCATCTCTACAACTTACAATGTACATGAATATGTGTAATAACCGATCAGAGTGACTCTGTAAAATTTATTCACTTGATAAAAAGGAACAGTTTGAAAACTAAGACTAAATCTTGAGCAGCCCTTTATGCAAAGCAAATATCACTTGATGTATCACAGCCAATTGTGCCTCACATGAAATTCATATGAAATGAGCATCATGTAAATTTCACATGAAAGTTCGTGTGAAATTCATATAAATTTCACATAAGATTTATGTGAAAAATATTTCACATGAATTTTACATGAATTTCCTTCACATGAATTTCACATTAATTTTTCTAAGTGACCTTCACAGGAAACTGAATTCACATTACATCCATGTAAAAATCTTCACATGAATTTCTTGTGAAAAATTTCATATAAATTTCATGTTCATGCTCATTTCACATGAATTTCATGTGAACTTTCATGTAAAGTTCATGTAAATTTCACATGAATTTCATATGAGGCACAATTGGCTGTGTAAGAGTACTGTAAATGAATGCCTATTTGGACCAGATGCATTTATTTCAGAAAAATTTATAATTAAATTGTAAAGAAGACTTCATCAATTTATCATCTGGAAAATTGATCAAACATTTTGAAATCGAAAAATACCGGTATATATTTTTTAGAATATTTTAAAATTGTTCTCCTCTTGCAAGGTGGTTTGCATGTTATAAGTCTGAGTACACTAAAATTACCAACTTGTTTTATAGTAGCTCTGAAATATCAGTTGTTCCTGTGGAACTAAAGTAGCATATGGTTGAAATAAAGGTCATTTATATGACAGAAAAGCATTTTGTGATCTTTTAATTCAAGTACTTGAATGTTAATCTTTTATCTCATCTGATACATACTAGATTATTAGGTATCAACCATTATTCATACACAGCAGATACATTGATGGGATTGGTAATAAAGTTGGATAGTGCTCTTATGTTCTTCAAGAATTTTTAGGAAAGTGACAAAATTAACTCAGGAAAACAGGACACTCAGTTCCCAGCTACCTATAAGTCCTACACCAACCAACGTTGTTTGAAAACTAAGGAATCCTACAAAGTGTGGTACAGAGTCTGCATCGAATGGTTCTAGGTAATAATTAACACTTAAGGTATCAGATGTACAATAGGGCATTTTTCCATGCCTGGTAAGGTACTATAAACTATATATTTTCTGAACTTCTCAGAAATGATAATTTTGGGGCCAGAAAAAAACGAAGGGGAATAACTTATGAAGCATTGAAATTGTCTATTTTCTCTATATAACATATGCAAACTAACAAAGTTGTACAAGAGTTTTTCCCCTTTGATTTTTAAGACCTGGGAGTCTTATATCTGAACTCAGGGCATCATTACCTTTCAGAAAATATATAGTTTATAGTACCTTACCAGGCATAATATTTACCATACTTTACAATGGAGATGATTAAAACGTTATGTAAAATGACTCAATTGTACAACGGATACCTTAAGCAACCAGCAAATGGGCATTTAACGCACGCATGAGGATATAGCTAGTCTTGTCTGTAGCTGTTACAGGAGGAGGATAAAAAGACCGATTTGTCAAGGAAGTCCAAAATGAATCTGCCATTCAGATCCTTCGGCTATGGCAGCTTGTGTGAGAAATGATAAAACTAAAATTACATAAATCATCAACTACTTGCTTCCGGTAATTTGTTCTAAACTGGAGACGTAAAACTGGTGGAAAATTAGAATAAGATCAGTATGAAATTCCACGGAAGATCTGAAATTTCTATAGGAGGAAGAGGGTTCTGCCGTGACGGAAAGGGGTGTCCTGTTTTGTTATTTAAAAAATAATAATTATAGCGAAAACGGAGGAGAATGACGTTCTCCCCTATATATCCGCGTTTGAATTCCCTGTGTTTTTTGTGAAGTGATATGAGAAAATCAAAAAGTATGATCAATACGACTGAATGCAGGGTTTTGCATGTGAGAAAATACGTTCGTATGAAGAACATTTCTTCCGGAACATGTATGCCACTGACACCAGGAGCCCGTTTCATCATTAGGCGAAAATCTGTACTTTGTGTAAATTTTTGTGTAACTATCGACTAGTCCAATTTATTGACGTTAGTGCGTTTCATCAAATGGCGTAATTACGCCAGACGCGAAAATCGATTAAGTACGCCAAAATTCAACGCCACCTCCTGACATGCTTAAATCCTGTTCTAGATTTACGCCAACATTTTATAGATGTATGGCTATTATCGATTATTTTTGGGAGAAATATGTTGTTTTGAAGCTTCATAGGTAATGTGTTTCGTGATATGTCAGTCACGCAGTCAAAGTTGCATCATCTGGAATGTCTGTTATGGTATCATACAACTACCTAACTTTCTTACTGAATCCACATTAGCTGAACGAATTGGATAAACATTAAAGAGGATTCTTTCCCCTCTAGAATGGGAGATGTTAGTTGACGTAAAAAAATATAATTTATCAATAATTTTCTAAACGGGCGAGCGTAAGCAAAATTAAAACCCTCCCTTTCTCTTGTCTTTAAAGGGCATTTAGAATGACCGGTGTCTTCTTCGACAAGAGCGTATCCAAAGTTTATTTACTACGGAAACAGTAGTTTGCTTAAAAAATCATGTCATAAGTGTCCCCTTCTTTGGTCACTGCTCGGGGAGGGGGGGGGGTCGCTGAATCGGCCATTGCTTTTATTTACATGAAAAAAAAAAACACGACTTGCATGACTAAGCTGATGACTCAAACAATTCATTCTTAAAGATATTGGACAGTTTTCGGCCCTGTGGGCCTCAAACTGTCCAATATCTTTAAGAATGAATTGTTTTCGGCGTATATCCAATACTTATTTACTACGGAAACAGTAGTTTGCTTAAAAAATCATGTCATAAGTGTCCCCTTCTTTGGTCACTGCCCCCCCCCCCCCCGGGGGGGGGGGGGGCTGAATCCGCCATTGCTTTTATTTACATGAAAAAAAAAAAAAAAAACACGACTTGCATGACTAAGCTGATGAATTAAAAGGATATACAGGTTTTGCTCATTTTCTGAAAAATTGCTCTGAAATGGGTATACATGCTATATTGCAATTTGCACGGAAGATTTGGTAGCGAATGGGTCAAGCCTATGATCTGAAACCTCTCACTATAAGCAGTTCTCCACGACATTAGTCCTGAAGATCCCAAAGACACTTAAAAAACTACCGATTTGAATAAACTCAAAATTTTCTGGGGTTAGAAATTAGAAATTACACAGGACGATCATTAACAAAGATATGGAAGGATGCTTTCACGGAAATATACATGTAGTAAATTACGTGGACGTTAACGTTATACGAACAATGTACCGTATTTTCTTCAGTATCTTATATTAGAGATGAATCTGGTTTAAGTCTAATGCAAAGGGGAAAAGCTTAACACATTTAAAACTGTTTATTTTACAACGTTTAACAAACAAGTTACACAACTTATATTAATTTCTCACGTTGGCTCAGGTGTTTGCGTGAGGGGGTCCAAGAAGCAGGAGGAAACCGGGAAAAGCTTAGGTATTCAAAGGGCGATGAGAAGTAATTGGGCCACCAATTTATGCAATCCTCAGACCTAAAATTACAGCATAGCTATAATGTAAAAAAAAATTAATTGAAAATTTTGGACAAACTTAGATATTGAAAAAAAAATTGGTTACTTTAAGGGTTATGGGCCCTTACAGTTTACATTGAACTCTATGGGAAAAAGTTTATTTTTCAGAAAAATTGAACAGAATGATGGGGCATCAAATATCGATTGGTCAAAAACTTCTAAATAAATATACCTGACTTCATCAAATTTCACTCAAAAATCCAAATTTCACCTATTATTTTTTCTGCAATTAATTTTTTCTATAATTTTCATCAATGGGAGATAACGCCTAAACATGACCCTTTTCAAAGTATTTCTTATTTCGATACCTACATTACTAATACAGAAGTTTTCAAAATATCAAATGACAAAGGAAACTATTAAAGGATGTATACACTAATATTAGTGTTTTTGGCATTTTTTCCTTCACTACCCATCGAATACCTTAAACGCAGAACTTTAATGTTTCGTCACATTTTCCACATAAAATTCTTTTTCGAATTGGGCCACATTTCGACTACATTATTGCTTCATTCACGTTCCTGGTATGTGAATCCCTGATCAAGCGAATCCCCAAAAAAATTCTAAAATAAGTTATTGATTTCTGTATTTTAACAAGATTGAATTACCAACAACGAAGTAAAACCTTTAATTTCTATTTGGACTGAAGCAGGGAAAGCAAGCGCAGATCTAAAGGGGGGTAAGGACCGCACCCTGAAATTCGCAAAACAATTCTGTTTCCTATCGTTTTCACGCATGATATTTTAAGCTGCATATAATATGTCTGACAATGTATGTTAGTGTCTCTCCACTTAGGATAATCACATATTGTACATTTATTGTACGTGTATATGTCTATATACATGTATATATCTCAAAAGCTAGTGATCGCAGGCAATGTCCCCCCGGTGTCAAATGCCATTTGGAGACCACATTTGGTAGTTTTTTCCTAGTTTATTTACCTAGTAAAACTTAACTATGTGCATGTAGTTGTGTCTAGTAGTGCATGTAGATGTTTTAAATGTGTACAAACTCCCTCAATTACTGTTATCTAATTTAGCTACATGTAATACTAATTTGCTGTTTGGAGAAAAGGTATATCACTACCAGTGAAAAAAAATCACTGTCCATAATAATATGTAACATAAGTTACCAACTAGAAGGCGAACGTATTATTAAAATCTTTCAAAATTATAGACGGGTATCCCTCCTTTAAGGTGCGTCGATCATTGGCCACGGTCAAGGACCATTCTTGCGCATCTCCTGTTTTAGCACTCATTTAGCTAGAAGTACATAGATATTTCAATCTATTATGGCCAATGTATCATTTCTGACTCTACTGAAGACATTAATTCACTACATACCTTATTAAAGTGGATAAGTTTGAAAATTCTATCTAAACTGAATAAAGTGCTTCGTGGTAATTTCTATAAAAAATGAGCTGGAGGTACTCTTTTGAACAGTTCGGATTTCTCTTACGTAAGTAATAACCAATGGATTTCGTTTTACGTATGGAATATTATTGAATTAAACTGTCTTATATGGTAGAGCTGATGGATACAGAAAAATTATAAATTGTTTAAATTCCACCCAAGTTAAGGCAAATTTTATCGCGCCGACACTATTCAAGAAAACCACAAAATGGCACTATTCTTGAGCGTATGTACTCTCTTATTTCAACACGGACATATACTTTTTATTCAGTATTTTGAAAAGTCTTTTTCAGGGCACATCTTAATACTGTGTGCTTGAAAAAAATCGTTGATATTCAGTATATCTGATATTTTGACCTAAACTTAGGTGATTTTCGTATTTTTTTGTGTAAAATCGAGAAAATGCTAAAAGATCTGCGACTGTGGTACCTACGGTGAAACTTTATCAAAATCAAGTTTTACAAAAAGTTTCTCATCTGTTTTATTGTATGTTAACAAAGAAAACTAAAATTAAAATCAAATGAGTACATTTGAGCACTTTTTTTTTCGTTATGTACAAATGTGCCATTTTTAGCAACAAATTTTCAGCATTTTTTTACCCTGTTTTCCAAATAAGCAAAAGTCTTGATTTTCATCACTGACCTATTAGTATTTCTTCTTCATAAAATAATTAATTGACATGAATCCTATAGTTTGGGATGTATCATGGGTTGGGTGACCCCCCCTCCCGCTTGATCCTCCAAAACCGCCTTAACTTAAGCATTTTTTGCGCTCTTTCAGATAAAAAATTGTCTCATGGAATTTTCCATTGCAAAAGTGGTGTTTTGGGGGAAAGCATGTTTTATGGCAAAAAAGTGCTAAAAATATGAAAAATTTATAACTTTTATATGGTTGATGATTTCAAAAATTGAAAAGTGTGAATATATGGTATTTTTATGCTCTTCCAGTTGAAATAAGTTGCAAGTTCCAATTCCTATTTTTACCGTGTTGCTAAAACTATAGGTTTAAAGCTATTATCATATAGAAAGTAATCATCTTATCAGATGATTATGAAATTAAATGTAATGAGTCATTAAAACCAATATTTGAGGTAAAATAATTTTTTTTTTATGCAAAAACCACTTATTTTGAGAAAATTAGTTCTAGCTCTTTTAATGTGCCTAAATTGATATATTTTAGCTTCGATATTATGCTGTTTCTCATTATAAATGAATAGGAATGTCCAGAAGAGCTAGAACTAATTTTCTCAAAATAAGTGGTTTTTGCATTAAAAATACATATTTTACCCAAAATTGTTGGTTTTAATGAATCATTACATTTAATTTCATAATCATCTGACAAGATGATTACTTTCTACATGATAATAGCTTTAAACCTATAGTTTTAGCAAAGATAATGAATTAATAGAATTTTCTCAGAAATGTGTTATTTTTAGACAAAAAGCAAAAAACAAAAACAAAAACAGGCATTTTGCCCCAAAATTAAGTAGAAAATATACCTATTATGTTTCAATCATGTAATTCGTGAATGAACCTAAATAATTACAGTTGAAAATACATTCCTGCTATCATTTCAAGAAAGTCTATAGATTCAATAAATATTCTCCAGAAATCAGCGATTTTTATATGAAAAAAACTTTTTTTTTCCCAAAACTCTTTGATTTTGAATGAAATGTTAGTAAAACGTATATAATCTGAAAGAGTATGAAACGTTACACTAGAAAATAGCTTTCAATCATGTGCTTGGGTAAGCGTAAGGAGCGATACATTATGTGTCGGAGAATGAGGCTTGATCCCCTCCCCCTTCCTCCCCTGGAAAGTTGCTGTGCGTTCAATCGATATGTACGTCCTTGTTTATTTCAGCTGCAACGAAGGAAAGAATGTTTATGGAAGTATCAGGTTTTCTGCTCTGAACGAAACGGGAGACAAGAACCCGGATCCGTAACATATCGCTTTAATTTTTTCCATTCGAATCGGTTGGGTCTTGAATTTATCAAAATTAATTTTGATTACTTTTATCTTCAATTATGAGCCTCTATTTCTTTTATTATGCTTAAAATTTTAAATTCCATTTTAAAAATTGTCAGTATTCTAATCTCGCACCTTCGGGATTGTCTCATTACCATAATCGAAGAAAGACGGTTCCGATGTTTACAGCAGATACTAAATTGTATTTCTGCACACGAGGGAACAAATGATTATACGACACAGACAGTTAAGAACAGATATATGTGTCTAGACAGTTATACAGGTATTGACATTCATTCTTTTCCCTGTATACTTTGGTAATTTTCACACTGTCGGCCATAATGACAATGACAGACAACCGTCAAGAATCGAATGTAGGAAATTTCCGACCGGAAAAACGAAACTATATATTCATGATTACATCAGTGATTTATTGATAAGAAACAAATTTATCTTACTGCCATATGTCATTAGTCTTCTTCCATATATTTTTTCAGAGGTCGAATTTTATTCATAGCCCCAAACTCCAGCTTTTATATACCATGTTGACGGTGGTTGGCTACTGATGTCAAAGCAGTATCCGAACAGAAGCAGTAACTGAACGATTAAGGTGTAGGGGTTTTTTGAATTAACCAAATTGCATAAATTTAAGGAAACTTAGTTTCACAAGAAATCAACAATACTGTCCTTGCAGCTTTTATTTATGGCAGTGGCTCCGGATATGAACGCTCGTATCTTTAGACCTATGTCTCGGCGTACGAACACAAATCGTAGCGGTTAGCTTCTGCATATATATTTGGTTCAGGCTTTTGTTTTCAAAGCATCTTGTGTTCAAATTGTATCTTTTTGTGACATATTCTGAAAAGTGAATTAAGTAAAAACCACTGAGTTGCATCTACACTTACGTATTTCTTATCATCTCAAAACTTTCAAAAACTTCCAACTTCTGCTTGACAGGGTTACCAGTCATATCGGCCCTTTTCCAGTTCGGCCCCCAGTCATATCGGCCTTTTTACCTTTCGGCCCTAGATCATTCGGCCTTTGTTTCGGCCCTCCATTATAATGCAAGGAAATAATTCCTACCTTTCGGCCCTAGACCATTCGGCCTAATACTTTTTTTTTAAGTTCTCCCTTATAATGAGAAATTGAGAATAAATACTTGATACAATAAAAACTTAACACCAGGGAAAAATTGAGGGGGTGAATTCCAGCCTCTTGCCTCCACCACTTTCTACTGAAAAATCCAAGCTTGCTTCGTCCGGGTTGAAGAAATTGTGATTGAAAATTATTGCTTTATTTCTTAGGAACAAATAGTATGACATACAATTTTCATGTTTTCAAAAATAGAGGACCCGGTAATCGTCTACTCTGGGTAAGGCCATTAATTTTCATGTAGTTGCCGACCCAAATTTTTGGCAACCCAGAAAAAAAAATTGTGAACAATGTGTTAAAGCCAATAAAGAATTTTAATTTGAATTTTGTAATAAAAAATCTTTAAAAATCGATTTTCAATTTTTTTCTGCCGATTGTTTCATAGAAATAATAAATAACAATAAACACTCAATATTCACAAATTTTCTGCCACTCGGCCTTTACAAGGACTTATACAGATGTTTATAAGTCCTTGGCCTTTATCAAGAAATCTTAGAATTTTTTTTATCATGTTGATTCATGGAAAATTTAAGCAGGCTTGCTTCATAGAAACAGGACGTCCCTGATAGAAAATTTGTAATAAAAATAAAAGTCATAGTAGTCAAGCAAGCTAGGTTTTCCCTGGCTATAAATGGGCCGAAACGGCAAAAGGCCGAAAAAAAAGGGCCGATATGTTTCAGCATTATGTTTTTTTTTTCTTTTTCATTATAAATTGAGGGCCGAAATGGAAAAAGGCCGAAAGGTAAAAAGGCCGATATGACTGGGGGCCGAACTGGTAAAGGGCCGAAATGACTGGCAACCCTTGACAGCCGACAAGTTTACGTCTTCGGATGGTACGCCTAGCAGAGGCGGAATCTATGACTGAACTGAACTGTGTGTGTCCATTTCTGATCAGTGATCACTATAATGATTGAGAGCATAGAAATTGCCTCTTGTCCTGGTTGCTAAATTACAGATTCAGTGATTGGGAAGGCAAGGGGCCATGCGCCATAGTCCAATTAACTTGGAAAATGGCCCATCAAAGTCTGTGTAGAATGATAAGAAATGGCCCATTGAAAATTTCAAAATCTTTGAAAAAAGCTGAAAATGGCCCATTGGCAAAAATCTCTTCCCAATCACTGCAGATTATTCAGAATAAACTCGTATACCTTGATATAGTTACAAAAATCAACTTGTTAGTATGCTATGGACACATGACCAGAGTCACGTGACAGTTACAGACCAATCAGAAACTTGTTCGTACACCGAGACATAGGTCTAAAGATACGAACGTTCATATCCGGAGCCACTGCCTTTATTTATTTATTTATTTCCTTTATTTATACAGGATAGCACATTTAGCTACAAAATGAACTAGTTTACAATGTGGTCCTGTCTTAAAAATACTTCAGAAATTGGAAAATTGGAGTTTTCTCTATTTTGCAATTAAAATTTATATAGGGGGATAGATCTCAAACTCTCATAACTAACAGTGTATGATATGTGTACCTACGACTAATCCTACGCTCACAGAGATAGAAAATAGTTTAAGAAAGGGAGTTTTCTATATAAATTTTAGCGCTGTTTAACACTGATTCTATGGAAAACGTGTTGACAACGTCACGCTAAAATTAATATCTTGATAAGAGCTGCAACGATTCACCGCAGTGCATGGAGAATCGTGACTCTTAGCTCCAATTCGAAGAATCGCCAGTCGTAGGGGTCAGAAACGATTCGAGTGGATTAGTCTAAATAATGCAGAAAAAGGTTCTAATTTCAACTTTAAAGTATTTACTTATCGCAGGATTCCCAATAAGAATGATTTAAGGTGGTGATTTAGAATTAAAGGTGAATCTTTCTAGTACATTTTACCAAGAAATTCATAAGAAAATTCAGGGTCAGCATGGTCAGAGGAAATTCGAACCTACGACTTTTACCGCATTTCAACAAGTGCTACCCCAAATTGAAATGCCTCTTAAAGTATTTTACCTATGCACTTCTTTGTGCAAACTGTTTAACTATCATGTATCTTTTGTACACAGTATCGAATTTATACCCCCAGAAGGCCGTTCTATCGAGGGGGGGGGGGGTTTGCCTTTTGAATAAGATTTCCACATGATACATAAACATATTTATCACATGATACACCCGTTATGCAGTTTCATAAAGCCATGTCATAAATATATGATATTATAACACATTACATATCGCTCTGCTTGAATGCAATTGGTCAAGTTTTGAACCTTATCGCATAAACCTTGACAAATGTGACCTTTCAAATATCTGTCAACTTTTAAATTCTGACCCGGAGTTAATATCAATGATTAAAATTGTTGTTGTAGAATTAATTCTTGCATTGAAATACTATTCAAAATTGAAATAGTTCTCTCTTACGCATAGAATATCTATACGATTGGGACACTACTTCTCATGGCGTAGCAGACGACTTCTAGATCATGGCGTGGTTCACCTCTTTAGTTCGCGGAAACATTGATTTCACGTTAGAAATGCACATTTTTAGGCAATATCATGTGATGAAAAGAATCTCAAATGAATTTTCATTTCATACGATGCATTATGAAACTCGTTGTCCGTTTTATATCCCCTCACCAAGGCTCAGGGATATAAAACACTCAACTCGTTTCATAATACATCATATGAAATGAAAATTTATTTGAGATCCTATATATATCAAACAGTGCTTTCACATGAACGGGGTTTTTTATGCATTTTTTGCTGGATTGCAAAGCAATTCCGGCCTATAGATTGATGATGTCCGTCTGTCTGGCTGTCCGTCCGTCTATCTGCCGTCAACATTTTGGTTAAAGTTTCTGGTTGAGGCAAAATCTAAGGAGCTATATGCAGTAGAAACTTTGTATTATACATGAAGCTTGCCCATGAAAAGACCTTTCAACTGAGCCATAACATTTGACCAAGTGACCTTGACCTTGGACTTTGACCTAGTTAAAGATTTTGGTTAAAGTTTCTGCTTGAGGCAAATCTTAGGAACTATATGCAGTAGAAACTTACTATACATGTAGGTTGCCTCTGACAAAACCTTTCAATATATGCCGTATTATTTTACCTATTGACCTTGACCCAGTTAGTGACACAAGCTTACTTTGCAATCCGGCCATACAGTCTTTAGCGGTGTTTTACTTTTAGATTGAGATGAGATTTTCAATCAAATTTTCAAATAAAAGGAAAAAAATAAAATATCCATGGAAAATTATATCGTAAATAACTCTAACCCAATCGAGATATAAAAATGTAATTTGAACCGAATCAAGAAGTTACTGACTCGTTGCAGCTCTATTCTTGATGTTGGACTGGTCACATGACCAAATTTCCGCCATGTTTACAGGGGGATGTGACTCTGGATCTATCACTGTGCCCTATGAAAAAGCCTTGATTTTGCTAGTTCTTTCTTCAATTCTACCATCAAAATAGGATTTAAGGCTCGAGCCAAGAGATAATTCATCAATAGTTTCTTGAATGAATTCTAGTACATGTAGTTTTGTACTTTTTATTTACGTCAGATTTTAGATATAAAGCAAATTCCATACATTATGCTCTATGATAAGCCCCGAGTTTATCCCCCAGCTATTTTCGGAACCTCTCAGTGCTTATCTCTAACTGAACCTTTATGTGACATCACGCTGAGATTGAGAATGGAAATCTCTCCATTTAGATTTATTTCCTTTCAGTGTGAGCATAGTATTAGATGTATAGACATATATCATACACCTGTAGTTATGAGAGTTTCAGATCTATCCGCCTATACAAATTTTAATCGGAAAATATGCTGACAAAATTTTTTCGATTTCTGAAGTGAGCTGTGAGAACAGAAGTGTGAACATTTTTATAACAGGATGACTTGATGAATAGTTTTTCGTCATTTATTAATCAATGATAGTTTCAGATTAGATATTTCTGTTGGGAAAGGGTAGCCTCCGAAACATTTCAGTAAGAACTATATTTATGGGAATTTTCCTTAATTTTCTTTAGAAATGATGTTACTTCAGATTTATCATCACAGAATTAAAAATAGATCAATGAAACACATCCGAATGCTTGATTGTTCTGTTACTGCTTTAGCAAAGTTGCGAAATTGAGGAAATCTTGTGGTTAAAAGATCGACATAAACTTGATAAAGATGTTGAAAGTCCGAAACATTTAGATAATTATTGAAATATAGACATTTTGAAAAACATGTATTCTTTCAATTACCTAAAATTAGATTCAAGTCCAGTACTTCTGAAAATGATCATTTATAGATTTTTTAAACCTAGATGAAATTACAGATATTTACTTGTGCGACATATCCGTAAAAACTGATATACATTTAGTAGAAGAGGAAATGGGCCAAGTTCATGGTACTTAACAACAGTGGTATAGTGTAGTGTCTAATTTTAGAACTGGGATTTCCAAAAACTCATGGCAATAGATAAAGGGAATGTAAATTAGTTTAAACAATATTTTATTCAAAAAATTTGAAAAGGATTGGACAACAGGCAAGGCCTATTTAAGTTCTCTCTTTGATAATTAAGGTACTAGTAATCAGTTAATTTTTAGCTCTACTGGTCTCAGACCAGTCGAGCTTATGCGATCACCCTTCGTCCGGCGTCCGTCCGTCTGTCCGTCTGTCCGTCTGTCCGTCTGTCTGTCTGTCCGTCTGTCCGTAAACAATTCTTGTCCGGACAAGTCCTCTGAAACTGTTAGAGATAGAAACTTAATTCTTTTTGTATTTTACTTGGTCCATGGTCTAGTTGTGCACCTGACATTCAGTTTCAGTCCCTGACTCCCAGGGTCTTAGAAAATGGGCGTGGTCATTAAATTCTATGTAATTTTGTCCGGATAGCTCTTCTATCACTATAAATGATAGAGACATAATTCTTTTTGCAATATGATGGGTCTGTAGTCTAGTTGTGCACCTGATATTTTGTTTGAGCCAATGACCCCCAGGGTCTTAGAAAAGGGTGTGGCCACTTTTTTTATATTATTCCATATAATCTTTAATGATGCTTACAGCGCTGACACTATAAATAATGGAGACTAAATTCTTTATGCAATATGATGGGTCTGTAATCTCGTTGTCCACCTCATATTTTGTTTGAGTCTCTGACCCCAAGGGTCTTAGAAAATGGGTGTGGTTGTTTTCTCTCTATTAAACTACATGTGATCTCATGATAGCTAATTTCCCAGAATTTATGGATAATAGTTAATTGATTTATTCCAAAATATTATCGGTTTGCAGTTTAGATGTCATTACAGTATTTTACTTCAGTCCCTGTTCCCTAGGATTCTGGAAAATGGGTATATGGCTATTTTCTCTTACCCTATCTACATGCATTTAGAGTACATAAGTGACAGAAACTATAAGTAAACAAAGATATTGCAATTTTACAATATTATCATAGATGAGTCTGTAATTTAGTTTTTCTCATATTTTATTCGGGACCTGACCCAGGATTTTATCTTCAATTCTATAGAAACGCTAGGAGAATTAGTTTCGGAATTTCCTCTGATCAATCAATCAACATGAAAATCTTTTCTATAGTGTTTATACAGTGCAAGAAAGATATCAAATAGTCAAAATGAATGTATTTCTCACTTAGTTTTTATTTGTTTAACATGTTTAAGGTGTAAGATTTTTGGGGAGAGTAGTGAGAATTTTTGTTGCAAGAGTAGAATGTCCGAAGTGATCACAGACTTGAGCTGTGCTTTCTGTTAAATGGGAACACCAGAATCACAAAGATTGGTCATTTTATCAAATATAATAGCAATAATGCATCCTTCACATTGCCAAATGAAAGGAATATTGTGCTTGTGTAAGTTTTTTTTTGAGGGGGGGGGTGAGGGGGGAGGTAATTAGAATGTCCAAAGTGATCACAGACTTGAGCTGTGCTTTCTGTTAAATGGGAACACCAGAATCACAAAGATTGATCATTTTATCAAATAGAATAGCAATAATGCATCCTTCACATTGCCAAATGAAAGGAATATTGTGCTTGTGTAAGCTTTTTTTTTTTTGGGGGGGGGGGGGGAGAGGGGGAGGTAACTCTTACATCTTTCTTTCTTCTTATAAATTCCTCCACTGCTTGGAGTACCACCCCCAATGGGATGTAAAACTGTGTGGTTTGATAAAATTTTTCATAATGTTTACATTAAAGCAAGTGACACATGTTTTAATAGAAGATAATATAACAAGAGATGCCTTATTGCCATATCTACTATGTGTTAATCAAATTTAAAAAAAAATTAAAATAAAATACTAAAAAAAATCATTTGTAAAAGCCGACTCATACAAAAATATTTCAACCTAGGAAAACTTCTACCAAAATTTTTCTTTATTGCCATTTGACAATATTATCATAGATGAGTCTGAAATTTAGTTTTTCTCATATTTTATCTGGGGCCTGACCCAGGATTTTATCTTCAATTCTATAGAAACGCTAGGGGATAGTTTCGGAATTTCCTCTGATCAATCAATCAACTTCAAAATCTTTTCTATTATGTTTATACAGTGCAAGAAAGATAACAAACAATAAAAATGCATGTATTTCTTACTTATTTTTTAATTGTTTAAGGTGTAAGATTTTTAGAGAGAGTAGTGAGACTTTTTGTTGCAAGAGTAGAATAATGTCCTAAGTGATCACGGACTTGAGCTGTGCTTTCTGATAAATGGAAATACCAGAATCACAAAGATTGATCATTTTATCAAATAAAATAGCAATAATGCATCCTTCACATTGCCAAATGAAAGGTGCTTGTGTAAGTTATAGAAGTTGAATTTGTAACAGGAGAGGGAGAGATGTGACTGTACCGGGAATCGAACCCGAGATCTTCTGCTATCAAGGCAGACGCTCTTACCAACTGAGCTATCTGGGCACAATGCCCGTTTCTGCCACACTCCTCTCTACCAATTTTTCAGGTTTCCATGCACTGGAAACCTCACACAAAACTCCACTTCACCTTGAGTCATTTAGTTTGGTGCCAATTCTGTAACAGGAGAGGAAAAGATGTGACCGAACCGTGAATTGAACCCGAGACCTTCTGCTATCTGGGCAGACGCTCTTACCAACTGAGCTATCTGGGTACGATACCTGTTCCTGCCATAAATTAATGGTTATAAACTAATGTTTCAGGCCTTTTTGTCAATTGGACCTCGAGTCATTTTGTCCTTTTAAAATTTGACCAATCAAAAACATCATTTCAACCTCATGCAGATTTTGAAATATTTTTCTGAACTGGGATATATGGTAGAAATGTTTTCTATAGAGGATCAAATATTTCATACCAGTATGTAAAAATATTTTGTATTATATTTTAATAATTAGCTTCTCGTCTACATTAATACCACATTCGCCCTAAAAGTTCATGTTCTTCATTCAATATTCTTTTATAATTTACATTGTTTTACATTTGCTAAATAAATAGCCTAGCTAAAAACCTTTTTAGGTTTTAGAACAAAATGGCCGATTCTTTTAAAATTTCACTCGGTAGGCCACATGTCCTATTATATTTAATTTCAATCTGAAACTGCCTGATTACTTGATCTAAGTATTTTCACGGGTCAGTATAAGAAAGAAGGAAATATCTCTTATAATAGAGTATCCTATGCAATACTATTTCAGCTCAAATGAGAGGTTATTTATGCCTTTAGTCTTAATTTTATAAAAGGGCATATAGTGGTAGGTCTGTCTGTTCATCTGTTTGTCTATCCATCCGACTGTCAGTATATCATTCCATTCAACTAAATTCTGATGAAAGGGTATAAGATAATAGAGCTGTCATATATTGCATGTCTATGAACCTTGAGAAGGCTCATCTTTTGGAGCCAAATTTTTAACCTTTGACCCCATCACTGACCTTTGACCCACATTTTTTGAAAAATAAAAACATCTGTTATTTTAGTTTTGATACATATGGTATGTTATACATGTTGTATATACACGTTTTTAGTAATTCTCTCACATTCTAGAGAAATCTAAGGCACGGTCCATTTGATATTCTTGGGGGGGGGGGGGACTCCGTTTTTTTCAAAAAAAAAAAATTTTGCTCTGAATTTTGATGAAAAAAATTAATTAGGAATTGATGGATATGCATTGGCATGTGGTTGTTGGTTCTAATAAAAAAAAACTTGATACACATTTATCCCGCCTCTGGCAAATTTCTTGCAATCTGATTGGTCGAGAAGAACCAAATATTATGTTGTATTATTTTACTAACAGAATATTATTTTGATATCCTGCTTCTACTAAGATGCTTTATGCTTTTGACGTCACCAAAATGCTTTAGAATATGTTGACTTAACATACACAAACCAAAAGCGATTCAGCGGGATAAATTCGTTATAGAGTGTTTTACAGGGGGGATACAGAAATATATTGGGTCGATGAAAAAAGTGGTATTAGGCAAGGTGAAGTCCAGCATTCATTCTCTTGAGTGTATATGAACAAATCAACCAGGAGAGCTTCAGTCTCATCAGAGACTTCTGGTTTCATTATCATGATCATACATGTATGTGTATAGCCAAAGTGAAATAAACCTAACATTTGTTGTCTCAGTCTAGAGGATTTACAATAAAAGTTGTCATTTTATTTGTAATGATTTTCTATGCATGCTTATGACAAGTGAAGAAGATTTAGGATTTTCATATTTTATTACAAAGTAATTTCTCAGAATTTCTAAAGTAGATTGCTTTCTTGTTAAATGTTTAATCTAACGGTACTTTCCTAAATAGGAACTTTTTATCTGTATGTGATACTGGTTGGCTGTTGATATTTCATTTACAATGTATGTATTTCGTGTGACAAGACCTTCTGAACCAACCAAAATTGTTGACATTATAAAATTGACTTGCAACTTAAAGAATATTGATATTTTGACAAATTTCTGTTCTCTTTCTGCTGTTACCCAAAATTTGAATTTGTTATCTGGACCTTATTGCATTTCTGTCTTAGCTATTGAATCAAATATGCTCACAATACATGTATGTTGTGCAGGCTTGAACCCTTTGAGTTATCCATTATAATTGATCATTGTTTCATCAACAAGAAAGGAGGATAGACACAAAAAAGTCTTACTGTATCTTACAAAATGTACATGTATTTTGATACTTTTTCAGAAGGTAAATGTAGACCATGACAGTTGTGATGAAGGGCAACCCTGCAGGGGGTGATACCCCTCAGGACCAACATGGCACCCAGCCCCTCCCCCCTCAACAACAGCCCTCAGCCCCAAAGTCATCAGAGTCTGGCACGGTAACTGGTGAAGTAACAGAGAGTGATATATCCATAGAAATGACGGAAGAGCCAGAACCTGTTTTCCCTGTGGCCGAGCTAGCTCATCTCGATGAAATGATAAACCGTCCTCGATGGGTAGTACCTGTTTTACCCAAAGGAGAATTGGAAGTGCTACTAGATACATCTATCAAATTGTGCAGAGAAGGTAATGTGTATTAGTATTCACATAATTTTATGGGGGGGGGGGGGGGGGGGAGGAATCGTTCTCTGATCAGCAGATTGTGAAAATGTTAAACTTTTGTTATGTAAATTTTTCAAATTCCCAAGATAAACAGCTTGAAATTTATTTTCTTTCAAAATTTCGTCTTTACAGGTAATGATACCAAGAGTGAACCGTGTCAACGTTTCTTCAGAGAAGGGTTAACAACATCATTTACAAAGATAATGACAGATGAAGCAGTCAGTGGTTGGAAATATGAAATTCATGTAAGTATACTAATCTCTTAATCAGTTGCATGTAGTGTTGTAAAGTCCTTTCAACATATGTAAGTGATAATCAGAGTGAACTGTATTTTTATGCTAATAACTTGTACATTGCACTTTCAAAATTTGTATAACATTGTTACATGATAGAGAATATGTTCATGAGAATTTTGAAATATTTACAGAGGTGCATTTTGAAGAACGCAGAGAAATTGGTAGAGCTTTGTGTAACTAAACTAGCCCAGGACTGGTTCTCTCTACTAGAGCTTTTATCTATGGTGTTTAATCCTCATTGCAAGTAAGTGGCGACTTTGTAATGTTCTGGTTTGGTCATTGAATTATCGAAAAACACAGTTAGCTGTTATCTTAACTTGAATTATTAAATTTATTATTTTCCAAAAAATTAGCATGATGTCTTTTAGTATTAATTTGTTAAGTATCTAAAGAATTATGGTTTATGCATGAGCAGTATCTGAAACTGATAGATACATATTACATGTATATATAGATAATCTTGTAAAACTGTAGGAAAATGTGTTTATATTAAATTTATATTTTAAATACCGCTAGAAAATGTACAGTTTAAAGGTGGGCATTACATTTTTCTAGAAGTTTCCTGTACTTTTAGTACAACCTACGTGTATGTGTACCAGAATATGATGATGGTAATTTTGTTTCATAGGTTTCATACTTTGAATGGAGGTAGACAGTCAGTCTGATGTTTTGCATACATGTACATGTATATGTGTACATTAAGGTTGTGATGTTTTATTTTGTAGATTCCATACATTTAATGGAGGTAGACAGTCAGTCCGACGTTTTGCATACATGTACATGTGTACATTAAGATTGTGATGTTTTATGTTGTAGGTTCCATACATTTAATGGAGGTAGACAGTCAGAGTCTGTACCCACAGGGACCACACTCGCTGATGATGAATTATTTGCACGGCCCCCTGATCCCAGAATGCCAAGAGTGAGGCATATTTTCAATATTACCAATAAAATTATGAAAATACCACTATGCCTTTGCCATGTTATTGTTTGGGCATTAAGAATTTGATCTATCTCATCAATATGGCACACTTTTTAATTTCCTAGTGATAACCCAAGAGTCTTTCATCCTGTTCAAATCAAATTTAGATCTACAAATGTAAATGTATGGATATTTATCAGGAGGGGAAGGCACCAATTGATTTTGGGTCAAAGGTCAAGGTCACTGTTTCTTTCCTTAATTGTTGTTGCAAGAGGCAAAATGCTACATTTTATGCACATATTTAACAAATACATGTATGTTAGATTATTGACTGAGATGCAAAGTCATGAAAAATGGCTACTACATGTACAAGTAATTTAGTTCCTTTCAATCGTTTACTTCTTTCATTATAAGATTTGCTACAATGAGTAATTTTATGCCCTTTCAATTGTTTACTTCTTCTTTTATATCACTAGGGCTGGTTGGTAGATCTTGTCAACAAGTTTGGACAGCTTGAGGGATTTCAGATCATGTTAGACAGATTCACAGATGGACCACAACTCTCTGTCCCTGTTATTGCATCTTTGATCAAGTTAGTGATTTACAAAATATTTGTACTGGTAGAACTGTGTAAGATCTTTTTGATAATGTTGAATTACAATTATTATACTATCAGTAATGAAAAATCATGATACCTTGTTATAAGAAATTTCTGCAAGATGCTCACCATTTTAAGATAGTATTGAATATGTACTTGTTTTAGGGGGAGTTTATATTTGGCACAGTTAGCACCGTCACAAGAGTGCTAATATGAGACTATGCTAAGATCTAAAATGTATATTTGTAATGAATTATATGGTTCTGCTTAAGTAAATATAAGTGCACATACAAATTGTTCTACAACGATACTTGTATCTTATGAATTCACATCCTTTTCAGACCTTTTGGACAGTGTGCAGAAGTTTTGACACCACATACCATAGAGAAATACTTCATGCCAATTGTAGTGAGTACATGTTATTTTCATGTATTTAGCAATATTCAATAAACACAAACTTCCATATAAAAATACAAAAATGTACTAAACAGATTAGGCATTCCTCAATTTGGATTGGATTTGATTCGAAGTAGGTAGGTTTTTGCGGGATTTCAGTTATGAACTGAACCAAATTGAAATCTGCAAATCTAAATTGGTCCTTCACTTTTAATAATCAAGTCACTAAAATGATTTTGAGCACCACACAGCCCTATTTGTATTAAATCAAATATAATATCGTACACTATGGCATATACAAATGTACATGTACATGTATATTTAAAAATTATCTGTTTAAAGGAAGTTGTTCCAAAGTTCTTGAATGCTTTAACGGATGAGGAATTGAAGAAGGAATCGAAGAATGAGGCTAAAAACGATGCTTTGTCCTCCATTATAAAAGGACTGAAACAATTAGTGTACAGACTTCCTAACCAGGATGAAACTATCAAGAACTTAGAAGTTTTTCGATTGAAAATGATTTTAAGGTACTCTACCTCATTTATCTTGTCTGTTCTAAAGTCTTAATGTAACATTGTGTGAGAATTCTATGTAATCTATAGAGACTATTTTATAACATTTAGCTTGGCTGCTTTACAATAAAAGTACATTGTGTATGAACTCTATATTGATATTAAATCTTACATCCTTTGTTGCAGATTGTTGCAGATTTCATCTTTTAATGGTAAGATGAATGCCTTGAATGAGGTGAACAAGGTTATAGCTAACGTATCATTCCAGTCTAGTCGTCATTCCCAGGTGGACGAAGATGAATGGCTCACTTCTGATAAGATGGCAGTAAGTTATAAAATTATAAACTCTATTTTAGATCTGAATCAAAACAAAATAAGAAAATAAAATTGGTATTTAGGGCTCTTTTTGGGCAACATTTGACCTACTGGACATTTTATTAAGGTACATGTTGCAAGTCTTAAGATCAATCGTAAGGAAATGAAATGTGTATGCTTGTTAATTCCTTTTTAGCTCACCTGAGCCATAGGCTCAAAGTGAGCTATTGTCATAGCGTGGCGTCCGTCGTCCGTCGTCCGTCGTCGTCCGTCGTCGTCCGTCGTCGTCCGTCGTAAACTTTTCAACATTTTCGACTTCTTCTCCAGAACCACTGAAAAGATTTTCATGAAACTTGGTAGGAATGAAGTACTCATGGTCCCCTACAAGTGTTGTTGTTTTTCGTCCGGATCCATCAACAGGTGGCGCCACCAGAGGCAAAAGTAGGTCACAGGGGGTACCCTCCTTTGACAAACTTCTTCTTCAGAACGGAGGCACGTATCGACAAACCGAAAGCATCAGGATGAACTAGAGAGATGTCTTAAGAAGTGTTGTTATTTTTGGTTCCACTCAGAAGTCAAATTTTTGACGCGTTTTTGACGTCTTTTCGGACTTCGTCAGAAATGCACATTTTTGCACTATTTCTTTAAATAACTCAATAAGTGTATGATTTTACACATTCATTTACTGCATATTTATCATATTTAAGTTACTAAATGCTTTGATAAGTATTTTATTCTAAAATTTAGATTTTTTGATTTTTTATTAATTTTTTTCTTATGTGAAAAGGAAGGGGGGGGGGGGGGGTGATTTTCATACATATTCAACTTCTTCTCCAGAACCACTGAAAAGATTTTCATGAAACTTGGTAGGAATGAAGTACTCATGGTCCCCTACAAGTGATGTTGTTTTTCGTCCAGATCCATCATCAGGTGGCGCCACCAGAGGCAAAAGTAGGTCACAGGGGGTACCCTCCTTTGACAAACTTCTTCTTCAGAACGAAAGCACGTATCGACAAACTGAAAGCATCAGAATGATCTAGAGAGATGTCTTAAGAAGTGTTGTTGTTTTTGGTTCCACTCGGAAGTCAAATTTTTGACGCGTTTTTGACGTCTTTTCGGACTCTGTCGGAAATGCACATTTTTGCACTATTTCTTTAAATAACTCAATATGTGTATGGTTTTACACATTCATTTACTACAAATTCATCACATTTAAGTTACTTAATGCTTTGATATGTATTTCATACTGAAATTTTAATTTTTTGATTTTTTATGAATTATTTTCTTATGTGAAAAGGAAAGGGGGGGGGGGGTGATTTTCATACATATTCAACTTCTTCTCCAGAACTGCTGAACAGATTTTTATGAGTATTTTTTCAATCATGAATAGATATGTTTACTGTGAACATGGACCCAAGGCTTGTGGGTTCAAGTCCCGGCACGAGCACTCCTCAAATTTTTTTCTTCATTTTTTCCCATTTTGTCAGCTTATTATGTACTTTTAGATAATCTGAATACCTTAAATTCCATTTTTTACTTAAAAAAATTTTTCTTCCCTTTATTAGCTCACCTGAGCCATAGGCTCAAAGTGAGCTATTGTCATAGCGTGGCGTCCGTCGTCCGTCGTCGTCCGTCGTCGTCCGTCGTCGTCCGTCGTAAACTTTTCAACATTTTCGACTTCTTCTCCAGAACCACTGAAAAGATTTTCATGAAACTTGGTAGGAATGAAGTACTCATGGTCCCCTACAAGTGTTGTTGTTTTTCGTCCGGATCCATCAACAGGTGGCGCCACCAGAGGCAAAAGTAGGTCACAGGGGGTACCCTCCTTTGACAAACTTCTTCTTCAGAACGGAGGCACGTATCGACAAACCGAAAGCATCAGGATGAACTAGAGAGATGTCTTAAGAAGTGTTGTTATTTTTGGTTCCACTCAGAAGTCAAATTTTTGACGCGTTTTTGACGTCTTTTCGGACTTCGTCAGAAATGCACATTTTTGCACTATTTCTTTAAATAACTCAATAAGTGTATGATTTTACACATTCATTTACTGCATATTTATCATATTTAAGTTACTAAATGCTTTGATAAGTATTTTATTCTAAAATTTAGATTTTTTGATTTTTTATTAATTTTTTTCTTATGTGAAAAGGAAGGGGGGGGGGGGGGTGATTTTCATACATATTCAACTTCTTCTCCAGAACCACTGAAAAGATTTTCATGAAACTTGGTAGGAATGAAGTACTCATGGTCCCCTACAAGTGATGTTGTTTTTCGTCCAGATCCATCATCAGGTGGCGCCACCAGAGGCAAAAGTAGGTCACAGGGGGTACCCTCCTTTGACAAACTTCTTCTTCAGAACGAAAGCACGTATCGACAAACTGAAAGCATCAGAATGATCTAGAGAGATGTCTTAAGAAGTGTTGTTGTTTTTGGTTCCACTCGGAAGTCAAATTTTTGACGCGTTTTTGACGTCTTTTCGGACTCTGTCGGAAATGCACATTTTTGCACTATTTCTTTAAATAACTCAATATGTGTATGGTTTTACACATTCATTTACTACAAATTCATCACATTTAAGTTACTTAATGCTTTGATATGTATTTCATACTGAAATTTTAATTTTTTGATTTTTTATGAATTATTTTCTTATGTGAAAAGGAAAGGGGGGGGGGGGGTGATTTTCATACATATTCAACTTCTTCTCCAGAACTGCTGAACAGATTTTTATGAGTATTTTTTCAATCATGAATAGATATGTTTACTGTGAACATGGACCCAAGGCTTGTGGGTTCAAGTCCCGGCACGAGCACTCCTCAAATTTTTTTCTTCATTTTTTCCCATTTTGTCAGCTTATTATGTACTTTTAGATAATCTGAATACCTTAAATTCCATTTTTTACTTAAAAAAATTTTTCTTCCCTTTATTAGCTCACCTGAGCCATAGGCTCAAAGTGAGCTATTGTCATAGCGTGGCGTCCGTCGTCCGTCGTCCGTCGTCGTCCGTCGTCGTCCGTCGTCGTCCGTCGTAAACTTTTCAACATTTTCGACTTCTTCTCCAGAACCACTGAAAAGATTTTCATGAAACTTGGTAGGAATGAAGTACTCATGGTCCCCTACAAGTGTTGTTGTTTTTCGTCCGGATCCATCAACAGGTGGCGCCACCAGAGGCAAAAGTAGGTCACAGGGGGTACCCTCCTTTGACAAACTTCTTCTTCAGAACGGAGGCACGTATCGACAAACCGAAAGCATCAGGATGAACTAGAGAGATGTCTTAAGAAGTGTTGTTATTTTTGGTTCCACTCAGAAGTCAAATTTTTGACGCGTTTTTGACGTCTTTTCGGACTTCGTCAGAAATGCACATTTTTGCACTATTTCTTTAAATAACTCAATAAGTGTATGATTTTACACATTCATTTACTGCATATTTATCATATTTAAGTTACTAAATGCTTTGATAAGTATTTTATTCTAAAATTTAGATTTTTTGATTTTTTATTAATTTTTTTCTTATGTGAAAAGGAAGGGGGGGGGGGGTGATTTTCATACATATTCAACTTCTTCTCCAGAACCACTGAAAAGATTTTCATGAAACTTGGTAGGAATGAAGTACTCATGGTCCCCTACAAGTGATGTTGTTTTTCGTCCAGATCCATCATCAGGTGGCGCCACCAGAGGCAAAAGTAGGTCACAGGGGGTACCCTCCTTTGACAAACTTCTTCTTCAGAACGAAAGCACGTATCGACAAACTGAAAGCATCAGAATGATCTAGAGAGATGTCTTAAGAAGTGTTGTTGTTTTTGGTTCCACTCGGAAGTCAAATTTTTGACGCGTTTTTGACGTCTTTTCGGACTCTGTCGGAAATGCACATTTTTGCACTATTTCTTTAAATAACTCAATATGTGTATGGTTTTACACATTCATTTACTACAAATTCATCACATTTAAGTTACTTAATGCTTTGATATGTATTTCATACTGAAATTTTAATTTTTTGATTTTTTATGAATTATTTTCTTATGTGAAAAGGAAAGGGGGGGGGGGGTGATTTTCATACATATTCAACTTCTTCTCCAGAACTGCTGAACAGATTTTTATGAGTATTTTTTCAATCATGAATAGATATGTTTACTGTGAACATGGACCCAAGGCTTGTGGGTTCAAGTCCCGGCACGAGCACTCCTCAAATTTTTTTCTTCATTTTTTCCCATTTTGTCAGCTTATTATGTACTTTTAGATAATCTGAATACCTTAAATTCCATTTTTTACTTAAAAAAATTTTTCTTCCCTTTATTAGCTCACCTGAGCCATAGGCTCAAAGTGAGCTATTGTCATAGCGTGGCGTCCGTCGTCGTCCGTCGTCGTCCGTCGTCGTCCGTCGTAAACTTTTCAACATTTTCGACTTCTTCTCCAGAACCACTGAAAAGATTTTCATGAAACTTGGTAGGAATGAAGTACTCATGGTCCCCTACAAGTGTTGTTGTTTTTCGTCCGGATCCATCAACAGGTGGCGCCACCAGAGGCAAAAGTAGGTCACAGGGGGTACCCTCCTTTGACAAACTTCTTCTTCAGAACGGAGGCACGTATCGACAAACCGAAAGCATCAGGATGAACTAGAGAGATGTCTTAAGAAGTGTTGTTATTTTTGGTTCCACTCAGAAGTCAAATTTTTGACGCGTTTTTGACGTCTTTTCGGACTTCGTCAGAAATGCACATTTTTGCACTATTTCTTTAAATAACTCAATAAGTGTATGATTTTACACATTCATTTACTGCATATTTATCATATTTAAGTTACTAAATGCTTTGATAAGTATTTTATTCTAAAATTTAGATTTTTTGATTTTTTATTAATTTTTTTCTTATGTGAAAAGGAAGGGGGGGGGGTGATTTTCATACATATTCAACTTCTTCTCCAGAACCACTGAAAAGATTTTCATGAAACTTGGTAGGAATGAAGTACTCATGGTCCCCTACAAGTGATGTTGTTTTTCGTCCAGATCCATCATCAGGTGGCGCCACCAGAGGCAAAAGTAGGTCACAGGGGGTACCCTCCTTTGACAAACTTCTTCTTCAGAACGAAAGCACGTATCGACAAACTGAAAGCATCAGAATGATCTAGAGAGATGTCTTAAGAAGTGTTGTTGTTTTTGGTTCCACTCGGAAGTCAAATTTTTGACGCGTTTTTGACGTCTTTTCGGACTCTGTCGGAAATGCACATTTTTGCACTATTTCTTTAAATAACTCAATATGTGTATGGTTTTACACATTCATTTACTACAAATTCATCACATTTAAGTTACTTAATGCTTTGATATGTATTTCATACTGAAATTTTAATTTTTTGATTTTTTATGAATTATTTTCTTATGTGAAAAGGAAAGGGGGGGGGGGGGTGATTTTCATACATATTCAACTTCTTCTCCAGAACTGCTGAACAGATTTTTATGAGTATTTTTTCAATCATGAATAGATATGTTTACTGTGAACATGGACCCAAGGCTTGTGGGTTCAAGTCCCGGCACGAGCACTCCTCAAATTTTTTTCTTCATTTTTTCCCATTTTGTCAGCTTATTATGTACTTTTAGATAATCTGAATACCTTAAATTCCATTTTTTACTTAAAAAAATTTTTCTTCCCTTTATTAGCTCACCTGAGCCATAGGCTCAAAGTGAGCTATTGTCATAGCGTGGCGTCCGTCGTCCGTCGTCCGTCGTCGTCCGTCGTCGTCCGTCGTCGTCCGTCGTAAACTTTTCAACATTTTCGACTTCTTCTCCAGAACCACTGAAAAGATTTTCATGAAACTTGGTAGGAATGAAGTACTCATGGTCCCCTACAAGTGTTGTTGTTTTTCGTCCGGATCCATCAACAGGTGGCGCCACCAGAGGCAAAAGTAGGTCACAGGGGGTACCCTCCTTTGACAAACTTCTTCTTCAGAACGGAGGCACGTATCGACAAACCGAAAGCATCAGGATGAACTAGAGAGATGTCTTAAGAAGTGTTGTTATTTTTGGTTCCACTCAGAAGTCAAATTTTTGACGCGTTTTTGACGTCTTTTCGGACTTCGTCAGAAATGCACATTTTTGCACTATTTCTTTAAATAACTCAATAAGTGTATGATTTTACACATTCATTTACTGCATATTTATCATATTTAAGTTACTAAATGCTTTGATAAGTATTTTATTCTAAAATTTAGATTTTTTGATTTTTTATTAATTTTTTTCTTATGTGAAAAGGAAGGGGGGGGGGGGGTGATTTTCATACATATTCAACTTCTTCTCCAGAACCACTGAAAAGATTTTCATGAAACTTGGTAGGAATGAAGTACTCATGGTCCCCTACAAGTGATGTTGTTTTTCGTCCAGATCCATCATCAGGTGGCGCCACCAGAGGCAAAAGTAGGTCACAGGGGGTACCCTCCTTTGACAAACTTCTTCTTCAGAACGAAAGCACGTATCGACAAACTGAAAGCATCAGAATGATCTAGAGAGATGTCTTAAGAAGTGTTGTTGTTTTTGGTTCCACTCGGAAGTCAAATTTTTGACGCGTTTTTGACGTCTTTTCGGACTCTGTCGGAAATGCACATTTTTGCACTATTTCTTTAAATAACTCAATATGTGTATGGTTTTACACATTCATTTACTACAAATTCATCACATTTAAGTTACTTAATGCTTTGATATGTATTTCATACTGAAATTTTAATTTTTTGATTTTTTATGAATTATTTTCTTATGTGAAAAGGAAAGGGGGGGGGGGGGTGATTTTCATACATATTCAACTTCTTCTCCAGAACTGCTGAACAGATTTTTATGAGTATTTTTTCAATCATGAATAGATATGTTTACTGTGAACATGGACCCAAGGCTTGTGGGTTCAAGTCCCGGCACGAGCACTCCTCAAATTTTTTTCTTCATTTTTTCCCATTTTGTCAGCTTATTATGTACTTTTAGATAATCTGAATACCTTAAATTCCATTTTTTACTTAAAAAAATTTTTCTTCCCTTTATTAGCTCACCTGAGCCATAGGCTCAAAGTGAGCTATTGTCATAGCGTGGCGTCCGTCGTCCGTCGTCGTCCGTCGTCGTCCGTCGTCGTCCGTCGTAAACTTTTCAACATTTTCGACTTCTTCTCCAGAACCACTGAAAAGATTTTCATGAAACTTGGTAGGAATGAAGTACTCATGGTCCCCTACAAGTGTTGTTGTTTTTCGTCCGGATCCATCAACAGGTGGCGCCACCAGAGGCAAAAGTAGGTCACAGGGGGTACCCTCCTTTGACAAACTTCTTCTTCAGAACGGAGGCACGTATCGACAAACCGAAAGCATCAGGATGAACTAGAGAGATGTCTTAAGAAGTGTTGTTATTTTTGGTTCCACTCAGAAGTCAAATTTTTGACGCGTTTTTGACGTCTTTTCGGACTTCGTCAGAAATGCACATTTTTGCACTATTTCTTTAAATAACTCAATAAGTGTATGATTTTACACATTCATTTACTGCATATTTATCATATTTAAGTTACTAAATGCTTTGATAAGTATTTTATTCTAAAATTTAGATTTTTTGATTTTTTATTAATTTTTTTCTTATGTGAAAAGGAAGGGGGGGGGGGGGGTGATTTTCATACATATTCAACTTCTTCTCCAGAACCACTGAAAAGATTTTCATGAAACTTGGTAGGAATGAAGTACTCATGGTCCCCTACAAGTGATGTTGTTTTTCGTCCAGATCCATCATCAGGTGGCGCCACCAGAGGCAAAAGTAGGTCACAGGGGGTACCCTCCTTTGACAAACTTCTTCTTCAGAACGAAAGCACGTATCGACAAACTGAAAGCATCAGAATGATCTAGAGAGATGTCTTAAGAAGTGTTGTTGTTTTTGGTTCCACTCGGAAGTCAAATTTTTGACGCGTTTTTGACGTCTTTTCGGACTCTGTCGGAAATGCACATTTTTGCACTATTTCTTTAAATAACTCAATATGTGTATGGTTTTACACATTCATTTACTACAAATTCATCACATTTAAGTTACTTAATGCTTTGATATGTATTTCATACTGAAATTTTAATTTTTTGATTTTTTATGAATTATTTTCTTATGTGAAAAGGAAAGGGGGGGGGGGGTGATTTTCATACATATTCAACTTCTTCTCCAGAACTGCTGAACAGATTTTTATGAGTATTTTTTCAATCATGAATAGATATGTTTACTGTGAACATGGACCCAAGGCTTGTGGGTTCAAGTCCCGGCACGAGCACTCCTCAAATTTTTTTCTTCATTTTTTCCCATTTTGTCAGCTTATTATGTACTTTTAGATAATCTGAATACCTTAAATTCCATTTTTTACTTAAAAAAATTTTTCTTCCCTTTATTAGCTCACCTGAGCCATAGGCTCAAAGTGAGCTATTGTCATAGCGTGGCGTCCGTCGTCCGTCGTCCGTCGTCGTCCGTCGTCGTCCGTCGTCGTCCGTCGTAAACTTTTCAACATTTTCGACTTCTTCTCCAGAACCACTGAAAAGATTTTCATGAAACTTGGTAGGAATGAAGTACTCATGGTCCCCTACAAGTGTTGTTGTTTTTCGTCCGGATCCATCAACAGGTGGCGCCACCAGAGGCAAAAGTAGGTCACAGGGGGTACCCTCCTTTGACAAACTTCTTCTTCAGAACGGAGGCACGTATCGACAAACCGAAAGCATCAGGATGAACTAGAGAGATGTCTTAAGAAGTGTTGTTATTTTTGGTTCCACTCAGAAGTCAAATTTTTGACGCGTTTTTGACGTCTTTTCGGACTTCGTCAGAAATGCACATTTTTGCACTATTTCTTTAAATAACTCAATAAGTGTATGATTTTACACATTCATTTACTGCATATTTATCATATTTAAGTTACTAAATGCTTTGATAAGTATTTTATTCTAAAATTTAGATTTTTTGATTTTTTATTAATTTTTTTCTTATGTGAAAAGGAAGGGGGGGGGGGGTGATTTTCATACATATTCAACTTCTTCTCCAGAACCACTGAAAAGATTTTCATGAAACTTGGTAGGAATGAAGTACTCATGGTCCCCTACAAGTGATGTTGTTTTTCGTCCAGATCCATCATCAGGTGGCGCCACCAGAGGCAAAAGTAGGTCACAGGGGGTACCCTCCTTTGACAAACTTCTTCTTCAGAACGAAAGCACGTATCGACAAACTGAAAGCATCAGAATGATCTAGAGAGATGTCTTAAGAAGTGTTGTTGTTTTTGGTTCCACTCGGAAGTCAAATTTTTGACGCGTTTTTGACGTCTTTTCGGACTCTGTCGGAAATGCACATTTTTGCACTATTTCTTTAAATAACTCAATATGTGTATGGTTTTACACATTCATTTACTACAAATTCATCACATTTAAGTTACTTAATGCTTTGATATGTATTTCATACTGAAATTTTAATTTTTTGATTTTTTATGAATTATTTTCTTATGTGAAAAGGAAAGGGGGGGGGGGGGTGATTTTCATACATATTCAACTTCTTCTCCAGAACTGCTGAACAGATTTTTATGAGTATTTTTTCAATCATGAATAGATATGTTTACTGTGAACATGGACCCAAGGCTTGTGGGTTCAAGTCCCGGCACGAGCACTCCTCAAATTTTTTTCTTCATTTTTTCCCATTTTGTCAGCTTATTATGTACTTTTAGATAATCTGAATACCTTAAATTCCATTTTTTACTTAAAAAAATTTTTCTTCCCTTTATTAGCTCACCTGAGCCATAGGCTCAAAGTGAGCTATTGTCATAGCGTGGCGTCCGTCGTCGTCCGTCGTCGTCCGTCGTCGTCCGTCGTAAACTTTTCAACATTTTCGACTTCTTCTCCAGAACCACTGAAAAGATTTTCATGAAACTTGGTAGGAATGAAGTACTCATGGTCCCCTACAAGTGTTGTTGTTTTTCGTCCGGATCCATCAACAGGTGGCGCCACCAGAGGCAAAAGTAGGTCACAGGGGGTACCCTCCTTTGACAAACTTCTTCTTCAGAACGGAGGCACGTATCGACAAACCGAAAGCATCAGGATGAACTAGAGAGATGTCTTAAGAAGTGTTGTTATTTTTGGTTCCACTCAGAAGTCAAATTTTTGACGCGTTTTTGACGTCTTTTCGGACTTCGTCAGAAATGCACATTTTTGCACTATTTCTTTAAATAACTCAATAAGTGTATGATTTTACACATTCATTTACTGCATATTTATCATATTTAAGTTACTAAATGCTTTGATAAGTATTTTATTCTAAAATTTAGATTTTTTGATTTTTTATTAATTTTTTTCTTATGTGAAAAGGAAGGGGGGGGGGGGGTGATTTTCATACATATTCAACTTCTTCTCCAGAACCACTGAAAAGATTTTCATGAAACTTGGTAGGAATGAAGTACTCATGGTCCCCTACAAGTGATGTTGTTTTTCGTCCAGATCCATCATCAGGTGGCGCCACCAGAGGCAAAAGTAGGTCACAGGGGGTACCCTCCTTTGACAAACTTCTTCTTCAGAACGAAAGCACGTATCGACAAACTGAAAGCATCAGAATGATCTAGAGAGATGTCTTAAGAAGTGTTGTTGTTTTTGGTTCCACTCGGAAGTCAAATTTTTGACGCGTTTTTGACGTCTTTTCGGACTCTGTCGGAAATGCACATTTTTGCACTATTTCTTTAAATAACTCAATATGTGTATGGTTTTACACATTCATTTACTACAAATTCATCACATTTAAGTTACTTAATGCTTTGATATGTATTTCATACTGAAATTTTAATTTTTTGATTTTTTATGAATTATTTTCTTATGTGAAAAGGAAAGGGGGGGGGGGGTGATTTTCATACATATTCAACTTCTTCTCCAGAACTGCTGAACAGATTTTTATGAGTATTTTTTCAATCATGAATAGATATGTTTACTGTGAACATGGACCCAAGGCTTGTGGGTTCAAGTCCCGGCACGAGCACTCCTCAAATTTTTTTCTTCATTTTTTCCCATTTTGTCAGCTTATTATGTACTTTTAGATAATCTGAATACCTTAAATTCCATTTTTTACTTAAAAAAATTTTTCTTCCCTTTATTAGCTCACCTGAGCCATAGGCTCAAAGTGAGCTATTGTCATAGCGTGGCGTCCGTCGTCCGTCGTCCGTCGTCGTCCGTCGTCGTCCGTCGTCGTCCGTCGTAAACTTTTCAACATTTTCGACTTCTTCTCCAGAACCACTGAAAAGATTTTCATGAAACTTGGTAGGAATGAAGTACTCATGGTCCCCTACAAGTGTTGTTGTTTTTCGTCCGGATCCATCAACAGGTGGCGCCACCAGAGGCAAAAGTAGGTCACAGGGGGTACCCTCCTTTGACAAACTTCTTCTTCAGAACGGAGGCACGTATCGACAAACCGAAAGCATCAGGATGAACTAGAGAGATGTCTTAAGAAGTGTTGTTATTTTTGGTTCCACTCAGAAGTCAAATTTTTGACGCGTTTTTGACGTCTTTTCGGACTTCGTCAGAAATGCACATTTTTGCACTATTTCTTTAAATAACTCAATAAGTGTATGATTTTACACATTCATTTACTGCATATTTATCATATTTAAGTTACTAAATGCTTTGATAAGTATTTTATTCTAAAATTTAGATTTTTTGATTTTTTATTAATTTTTTTCTTATGTGAAAAGGAAGGGGGGGGGGGGGGTGATTTTCATACATATTCAACTTCTTCTCCAGAACCACTGAAAAGATTTTCATGAAACTTGGTAGGAATGAAGTACTCATGGTCCCCTACAAGTGATGTTGTTTTTCGTCCAGATCCATCATCAGGTGGCGCCACCAGAGGCAAAAGTAGGTCACAGGGGGTACCCTCCTTTGACAAACTTCTTCTTCAGAACGAAAGCACGTATCGACAAACTGAAAGCATCAGAATGATCTAGAGAGATGTCTTAAGAAGTGTTGTTGTTTTTGGTTCCACTCGGAAGTCAAATTTTTGACGCGTTTTTGACGTCTTTTCGGACTCTGTCGGAAATGCACATTTTTGCACTATTTCTTTAAATAACTCAATATGTGTATGGTTTTACACATTCATTTACTACAAATTCATCACATTTAAGTTACTTAATGCTTTGATATGTATTTCATACTGAAATTTTAATTTTTTGATTTTTTATGAATTATTTTCTTATGTGAAAAGGAAAGGGGGGGGGGGTGATTTTCATACATATTCAACTTCTTCTCCAGAACTGCTGAACAGATTTTTATGAGTATTTTTTCAATCATGAATAGATATGTTTACTGTGAACATGGACCCAAGGCTTGTGGGTTCAAGTCCCGGCACGAGCACTCCTCAAATTTTTTTCTTCATTTTTTCCCATTTTGTCAGCTTATTATGTACTTTTAGATAATCTGAATACCTTAAATTCCATTTTTTACTTAAAAAAATTTTTCTTCCCTTTATTAGCTCACCTGAGCCATAGGCTCAAAGTGAGCTATTGTCATAGCGTGGCGTCCGTCGTCCGTCGTCCGTCGTCGTCCGTCGTCGTCCGTCGTCGTCCGTCGTAAACTTTTCAACATTTTCGACTTCTTCTCCAGAACCACTGAAAAGATTTTCATGAAACTTGGTAGGAATGAAGTACTCATGGTCCCCTACAAGTGTTGTTGTTTTTCGTCCGGATCCATCAACAGGTGGCGCCACCAGAGGCAAAAGTAGGTCACAGGGGGTACCCTCCTTTGACAAACTTCTTCTTCAGAACGGAGGCACGTATCGACAAACCGAAAGCATCAGGATGAACTAGAGAGATGTCTTAAGAAGTGTTGTTATTTTTGGTTCCACTCAGAAGTCAAATTTTTGACGCGTTTTTGACGTCTTTTCGGACTTCGTCAGAAATGCACATTTTTGCACTATTTCTTTAAATAACTCAATAAGTGTATGATTTTACACATTCATTTACTGCATATTTATCATATTTAAGTTACTAAATGCTTTGATAAGTATTTTATTCTAAAATTTAGATTTTTTGATTTTTTATTAATTTTTTTCTTATGTGAAAAGGAAGGGGGGGGGGGGGGGGTGATTTTCATACATATTCAACTTCTTCTCCAGAACCACTGAAAAGATTTTCATGAAACTTGGTAGGAATGAAGTACTCATGGTCCCCTACAAGTGATGTTGTTTTTCGTCCAGATCCATCATCAGGTGGCGCCACCAGAGGCAAAAGTAGGTCACAGGGGGTACCCTCCTTTGACAAACTTCTTCTTCAGAACGAAAGCACGTATCGACAAACTGAAAGCATCAGAATGATCTAGAGAGATGTCTTAAGAAGTGTTGTTGTTTTTGGTTCCACTCGGAAGTCAAATTTTTGACGCGTTTTTGACGTCTTTTCGGACTCTGTCGGAAATGCACATTTTTGCACTATTTCTTTAAATAACTCAATATGTGTATGGTTTTACACATTCATTTACTACAAATTCATCACATTTAAGTTACTTAATGCTTTGATATGTATTTCATACTGAAATTTTAATTTTTTGATTTTTTATGAATTATTTTCTTATGTGAAAAGGAAAGGGGGGGGGGGGGGTGATTTTCATACATATTCAACTTCTTCTCCAGAACTGCTGAACAGATTTTTATGAGTATTTTTTCAATCATGAATAGATATGTTTACTGTGAACATGGACCCAAGGCTTGTGGGTTCAAGTCCCGGCACGAGCACTCCTCAAATTTTTTTCTTCATTTTTTCCCATTTTGTCAGCTTATTATGTACTTTTAGATAATCTGAATACCTTAAATTCCATTTTTTACTTAAAAAAATTTTTCTTCCCTTTATTAGCTCACCTGAGCCATAGGCTCAAAGTGAGCTATTGTCATAGCGTGGCGTCCGTCGTCGTCCGTCGTCGTCCGTCGTCGTCCGTCGTAAACTTTTCAACATTTTCGACTTCTTCTCCAGAACCACTGAAAAGATTTTCATGAAACTTGGTAGGAATGAAGTACTCATGGTCCCCTACAAGTGTTGTTGTTTTTCGTCCGGATCCATCAACAGGTGGCGCCACCAGAGGCAAAAGTAGGTCACAGGGGGTACCCTCCTTTGACAAACTTCTTCTTCAGAACGGAGGCACGTATCGACAAACCGAAAGCATCAGGATGAACTAGAGAGATGTCTTAAGAAGTGTTGTTATTTTTGGTTCCACTCAGAAGTCAAATTTTTGACGCGTTTTTGACGTCTTTTCGGACTTCGTCAGAAATGCACATTTTTGCACTATTTCTTTAAATAACTCAATAAGTGTATGATTTTACACATTCATTTACTGCATATTTATCATATTTAAGTTACTAAATGCTTTGATAAGTATTTTATTCTAAAATTTAGATTTTTTGATTTTTTATTAATTTTTTTCTTATGTGAAAAGGAAGGGGGGGGGGTGATTTTCATACATATTCAACTTCTTCTCCAGAACCACTGAAAAGATTTTCATGAAACTTGGTAGGAATGAAGTACTCATGGTCCCCTACAAGTGATGTTGTTTTTCGTCCAGATCCATCATCAGGTGGCGCCACCAGAGGCAAAAGTAGGTCACAGGGGGTACCCTCCTTTGACAAACTTCTTCTTCAGAACGAAAGCACGTATCGACAAACTGAAAGCATCAGAATGATCTAGAGAGATGTCTTAAGAAGTGTTGTTGTTTTTGGTTCCACTCGGAAGTCAAATTTTTGACGCGTTTTTGACGTCTTTTCGGACTCTGTCGGAAATGCACATTTTTGCACTATTTCTTTAAATAACTCAATATGTGTATGGTTTTACACATTCATTTACTACAAATTCATCACATTTAAGTTACTTAATGCTTTGATATGTATTTCATACTGAAATTTTAATTTTTTGATTTTTTATGAATTATTTTCTTATGTGAAAAGGAAAGGGGGGGGGGGGTGATTTTCATACATATTCAACTTCTTCTCCAGAACTGCTGAACAGATTTTTATGAGTATTTTTTCAATCATGAATAGATATGTTTACTGTGAACATGGACCCAAGGCTTGTGGGTTCAAGTCCCGGCACGAGCACTCCTCAAATTTTTTTCTTCATTTTTTCCCATTTTGTCAGCTTATTATGTACTTTTAGATAATCTGAATACCTTAAATTCCATTTTTTACTTAAAAAAATTTTTCTTCCCTTTATTAGCTCACCTGAGCCATAGGCTCAAAGTGAGCTATTGTCATAGCGTGGCGTCCGTCGTCCGTCGTCCGTCGTCGTCCGTCGTCGTCCGTCGTCGTCCGTCGTAAACTTTTCAACATTTTCGACTTCTTCTCCAGAACCACTGAAAAGATTTTCATGAAACTTGGTAGGAATGAAGTACTCATGGTCCCCTACAAGTGTTGTTGTTTTTCGTCCGGATCCATCAACAGGTGGCGCCACCAGAGGCAAAAGTAGGTCACAGGGGGTACCCTCCTTTGACAAACTTCTTCTTCAGAACGGAGGCACGTATCGACAAACCGAAAGCATCAGGATGAACTAGAGAGATGTCTTAAGAAGTGTTGTTATTTTTGGTTCCACTCAGAAGTCAAATTTTTGACGCGTTTTTGACGTCTTTTCGGACTTCGTCAGAAATGCACATTTTTGCACTATTTCTTTAAATAACTCAATAAGTGTATGATTTTACACATTCATTTACTGCATATTTATCATATTTAAGTTACTAAATGCTTTGATAAGTATTTTATTCTAAAATTTAGATTTTTTGATTTTTTATTAATTTTTTTCTTATGTGAAAAGGAAGGGGGGGGGGGGGGGGTGATTTTCATACATATTCAACTTCTTCTCCAGAACCACTGAAAAGATTTTCATGAAACTTGGTAGGAATGAAGTACTCATGGTCCCCTACAAGTGATGTTGTTTTTCGTCCAGATCCATCATCAGGTGGCGCCACCAGAGGCAAAAGTAGGTCACAGGGGGTACCCTCCTTTGACAAACTTCTTCTTCAGAACGAAAGCACGTATCGACAAACTGAAAGCATCAGAATGATCTAGAGAGATGTCTTAAGAAGTGTTGTTGTTTTTGGTTCCACTCGGAAGTCAAATTTTTGACGCGTTTTTGACGTCTTTTCGGACTCTGTCGGAAATGCACATTTTTGCACTATTTCTTTAAATAACTCAATATGTGTATGGTTTTACACATTCATTTACTACAAATTCATCACATTTAAGTTACTTAATGCTTTGATATGTATTTCATACTGAAATTTTAATTTTTTGATTTTTTATGAATTATTTTCTTATGTGAAAAGGAAAGGGGGGGGGGGGTGATTTTCATACATATTCAACTTCTTCTCCAGAACTGCTGAACAGATTTTTATGAGTATTTTTTCAATCATGAATAGATATGTTTACTGTGAACATGGACCCAAGGCTTGTGGGTTCAAGTCCCGGCACGAGCACTCCTCAAATTTTTTTCTTCATTTTTTCCCATTTTGTCAGCTTATTATGTACTTTTAGATAATCTGAATACCTTAAATTCCATTTTTTACTTAAAAAAATTTTTCTTCCCTTTATTAGCTCACCTGAGCCATAGGCTCAAAGTGAGCTATTGTCATAGCGTGGCGTCCGTCGTCCGTCGTCCGTCGTCGTCCGTCGTCGTCCGTCGTCGTCCGTCGTAAACTTTTCAACATTTTCGACTTCTTCTCCAGAACCACTGAAAAGATTTTCATGAAACTTGGTAGGAATGAAGTACTCATGGTCCCCTACAAGTGTTGTTGTTTTTCGTCCGGATCCATCAACAGGTGGCGCCACCAGAGGCAAAAGTAGGTCACAGGGGGTACCCTCCTTTGACAAACTTCTTCTTCAGAACGGAGGCACGTATCGACAAACCGAAAGCATCAGGATGAACTAGAGAGATGTCTTAAGAAGTGTTGTTATTTTTGGTTCCACTCAGAAGTCAAATTTTTGACGCGTTTTTGACGTCTTTTCGGACTTCGTCAGAAATGCACATTTTTGCACTATTTCTTTAAATAACTCAATAAGTGTATGATTTTACACATTCATTTACTGCATATTTATCATATTTAAGTTACTAAATGCTTTGATAAGTATTTTATTCTAAAATTTAGATTTTTTGATTTTTTATTAATTTTTTTCTTATGTGAAAAGGAAGGGGGGGGGGGGGGTGATTTTCATACATATTCAACTTCTTCTCCAGAACCACTGAAAAGATTTTCATGAAACTTGGTAGGAATGAAGTACTCATGGTCCCCTACAAGTGATGTTGTTTTTCGTCCAGATCCATCATCAGGTGGCGCCACCAGAGGCAAAAGTAGGTCACAGGGGGTACCCTCCTTTGACAAACTTCTTCTTCAGAACGAAAGCACGTATCGACAAACTGAAAGCATCAGAATGATCTAGAGAGATGTCTTAAGAAGTGTTGTTGTTTTTGGTTCCACTCGGAAGTCAAATTTTTGACGCGTTTTTGACGTCTTTTCGGACTCTGTCGGAAATGCACATTTTTGCACTATTTCTTTAAATAACTCAATATGTGTATGGTTTTACACATTCATTTACTACAAATTCATCACATTTAAGTTACTTAATGCTTTGATATGTATTTCATACTGAAATTTTAATTTTTTGATTTTTTATGAATTATTTTCTTATGTGAAAAGGAAAGGGGGGGGGGGGGTGATTTTCATACATATTCAACTTCTTCTCCAGAACTGCTGAACAGATTTTTATGAGTATTTTTTCAATCATGAATAGATATGTTTACTGTGAACATGGACCCAAGGCTTGTAAGTTCAAGTTCTGGTACCCTGGTAACTTTAGTTTCGTATAAGTTGGTACATGTTCATGTATGCAAGAGTTGTCTTTCTTTAATGTAGATTTATGTTTTTGAGGTTTAAATTTTTGGATTATCGATTCATTTGAATGTTATATATTTTGAATTATTAAATAGGTATGGAAAAGGAAACTAAATTATTTTAAAAAGATGAATAAGTATTTTCAAATTTATCTTGTGAAGACTTAGATATACAACTATGAAATTACAATATTGAGAGCAGCTCAAAATATTAATGTAAGAACAGATCAATGTTATCAATAACACAGTGAAAGGATGGGGAGGGGGTCTGTTATTTTGCTTTAGCTTCTGTATAACTATCTCTCTCGGGTTACTTAGATTACTCAAGAAGAAGGGGGGATGATTTTCATACATATTCAACTTCTTCTCCAGAACCACTGAACAGATTTTCGTTAAACTTGGTAGGAAAGAAGAAATCATGGTCCCCTACAAGTATTGTTGTTTTTAGCTCACCTGAGCGAAGCTCAAGTGAGCTATTGTCATAGCGCGTCGTCTGTCCATCGTCCGTCCGTCCGACGTAAACTTTTAACATTTTCGATATCTTTTCGGCAACCGCTGCACAGAATTTCACGAAATTTCACAGGAAGCAAGTACTCAATGCCCTCTATCAAATTTTTGTTTTTCAAGCCGATCGGAAATCCAAGATGGCCGCCACAGGCTCTTATTGGCTGACACATTTTTGACTTCTCTTCTGAAACTGCGTCACAGAATTTCATGAAACTTCACAGGAAGCAAGTACTCAATGCCCTCTACCAAGTTTGTGTTTTTTGAGCCGATCGGAAATCCAAGATGGCCGCCACAGGCTCTGATTGGCTGACACATTTTTGACTTCTCCTCCGAAACTGCTGCACAGAATTTCATGAAACTTCACAGGAAGCAAGTACTCAATGCCTTCTACCAAGTTTGTGTTTTTGGAGCCGATTGGAAATCCAAGATGGCCGCCACAGGCTCTAATTGGCTGACACATTCTCGACTTCTCCTCTGAAACCGCTGCACAGAATTTCATGAAACTTCACGGGAAGCAACTACTCAATGCCCTCTACCAAATTGTGTTTTTCAAGCCAATCGGAAATCCAAGATGGCTGCCACAGGCTCTGATTGGCTGACACATTTTCAACTTCTCTTCTATAACCACTGCACAGAATATCATGCAACTTCACAGGAAGCAAGTACTCAATGCCCTCTACTAAATTTGTGTTTTTCGAGCCAATCGGAAATCCAAGATGGCTGCCACAGACTCTTATTGACTGACACATTTTCGACTTCTCTCAAACGGCTGCATAGAATTTCACAAACCTTCACAGGAAGCAAGTACTGATTGCTCTCTACCAAGTTTGTGTTTTTCGAGCTGATCAGAAATCCAAGATGGCCGCCACAGGCTCTGATTGGCTGACAAATTTTCGACTTCTCCTCTGAAACTGCTGCGCAGAATTTCATGAAACTTCACAGGATGCAAGTACTCATACCCTCTATCAAGTTTGCGTTTTTGGAGCCTATCGGAAATTCAAGATGGCCGCCACAGGCTCTGATTGGCTGACACATTTTCAACTTCTCCTCTAAAACTGCTTCACAGAATTTCTTGAAACTTCACAGGACGCAAGTACTAATTGCCCTCTACTTAGTTTGTGTTTTTCGAGCCGATTGGAAATCCAAGATGTCCTCTATAGGCTCTATTTGAATGACACATTTTTGACTTATCCTCTTAAACTACTGCACAGAATGTCACTGAACTTTACAGGAAGTAACTTGTACACCTTGTCCTTCTCAAAGCTTCACTAAAAGCGATTTCCTTCAGGTCTTGACTTTGATTGAAAACATACATACAGTTTCCTCAGGTGAGCGATGTGGCCCCCTTGGGCCTCTTGTTGTTTTTGGTTTCCAGGAGTGGATACAGAACAATAATGTGTTGACAATAGTTCTAAGAGACAGCCTGCACCAGCCTCAGTATGTAGAGAAGCTGGAGAAAATCTTACGTTTTATGATCAAAGAGAAAGCCCTCACCTCGGAGGATCTGGACAAACTATGGGAAGCTCAGTCAGGAAAGCATGATGCCATCGTGAAAAACGTCCATGATCTACTGGCAAAACTGGCCTGGGATTTCTCACCGGAGCAACTGGATCATCTGTTTGAGTGTTTTCAGGTATTTTATTCAAAATGATTATGAACATTCAGTATTATGGTTATTTGCTGGTTTGTCATTATTAGACTTTCATATATTTCATGTAACTTTTGTCAGTAATGCATGGTACTGTTTTAATGTAGGCCAGCTGGACCCATGCCTCCAAGAAACAAAGAGAGAAGTTATTAGAGTTGATCAGAAGGCTGGCAGAGGACGATAAAGAAGGAGTGATGGCTCATAAGGTCAGAATTTGTCATTTGTTTCACATGTACAGGTGTATAATGTGAAAGTATACTTGTATTTATATTAATGAATTTTCAATATATCTTTCACACTTCTGTTATTTTCACATACATATATTTCTCATTTAGGTTTTGGGATTGTTATGGAATTTAGCTCACAGTGAGGATGTGCCCACAGAAATAATGGACCAAGCATTGAATGCTCACATTAAGATTTTGGATTACAGCTGTTCACAGGTATGAGGATATACATGTATGGGATGGAACGTTAATGTCAAATCTTGTGGAAAATGTCTTACTCTGACCATTAATATTCTGTGAAATCATTGAAGTTTTGGAGAAATTGTTAAATTCTTTGATTTTTCTTCAGTGGTGCAATGCATTTATAACGGGAATTTTATTGGTTCTTTGTTTTGAATTTAATGTTTATTTCATTGCTTTAGGACCGTGATTCCCAGAAGATGACATGGATCACAAAGTTTGTTGAAGAGCTGAAAGATGACAAGTGGGTACTACCATCTCTAAAACAAATAAGGGAGATATGTCAACTTTTCCCAGAGGTACACATTTAGTTTCTTTTTAACATAGAAATTTAATACTTGTAAGATGTGGTCACTTGTAGGTGTAAAAAGACAAGAGGACTGAACAGTGAAAACGTCTTGCAGTGTGAATTAGTAGAGATTCACATACATGTATTTGTATGTAGAAAAATTTATTTTCTTGCTTGTACAATATGTATCCTAAAAAATTTGTTGATAAAGAACATAAGATTAGCATTTCAAGATGAATAATGAATTTTCAGTCTTTATTATCTTCTATACATGTAATGTCCATTCAATTGAAGGTCATAGATAACAATTCTAGGGAAGATTTACAGACATTAGCATCAATATTACATTTCAATTAAAATTTGTCTTTTCAGTCTCCCCAGAATTTCCCTCATGCTCCACAGAGAACACCCCATGTATACTACAGAAACACTGTGATCAATCAGTTACAGAACAGTCACTCTATCGTCATGACCGTGGCATCTAATCTATCTACTTACATGAAGAATTCTAGGGAGTATGCTAAAGGTATATGTACTTGGAAATTAATAGGATATGATGACTTGTCGAATTTCATAAAGAGGAGTTTTTAGCTATAGATTTGAGCAATATTTAAACATTTTGATTAAAGAAAGTTGAAAAGTTTTAAAAGGCTCCCATTTCTCATTATTATGGCAGCAAGTAATATTTTCTGTATTTCCATGCCTATATCAGTCATTTACATGTATAATACGATTTTACAGAGCATCCAGAGATAGATCCTTCTATGAGATTACCAGACGGCAGATTTAATCATATCCAACAAATTCAGGAAAGATTACGATTTCTGAGGTACTGTCAATGAAGTATTCTGATCCATTCAGATTAATTTCATGTAAGAAAGATGTTTGAAAAAATTCTTACTATTGTCCTTCTGATAAGCAGTATTAAGCACTACAATATACCTAATACAAATACATTGTTATCATAATGGCAAAGTATGAATATGTAGAAAGTACAATGTCCAACAAAACAGAACTTGTTACATTAAATTACATGTAATCAAAATTGACAACAGAATGAATATCTGCCCATTATATATGTCTTTCTTTGTCTTTGTAGGTTTCTGTTGAAAGACGGACAGTTGTGGTTGTGTGATTCTCAAGCTAGACAGGTAAAGATGGCTGTTGAAATCATATACGTGTACATGTATATTTAACGCCATTCTTCAGATTTTTCATTATTACATGTATTTGAAATTGACTATCCTATTATTGATTCATATACATTTTGTCTTCACAGATATGGCAGTGTCTAGCTGAGAATGCTATTTACCCGTCAGATAGAGAATCCTGTTTTAAGTGGTTTGCCAAGGTAAGTGTGAAGAAGTTAGATTATCACAATGTATAGAAGGTCTACAATACTACATGCACAGTAACAATTAACAGTTATCAAATTTTATTAAGGTACAATTACATTTATAGACATTATGAGAATGTACATGTTAAAGATAAAGGACACTTGATACATGTGATTTTGTATTAGAAGCTGTTCTAGCTAAATGTCTATACAGTTTCTCTATCAAAAGTATAAATTGAATTTCATCATTTTAGTTGATGGGAGATGAACCTGACCTTGACCCAGAAATCACCAAGGAGTTCTTTGAACAAAATATTCTACAACTAGATCCAAGCCTGCTTACAGAAAATGGAATGAAGTAAGACATAATACACAGTAAAATAAAATAATGAAAAAGATTTGAAAAAGCAATTTGAAACGTGACCTTACTTGTAGTTTGAGAGGAATATGATGAATCAACATTTTACATGTAATTCAACTGAAAATAAGTATCTTAAATCTTTCTTTCAGCTGTTTTGAGCGATTCTTCAGACATGTTAATTTGAAGGAGAATAAAATCATTGCAAAACGAAGAGGTGGTCACTTAATGGATGATTTAGAACTAATCGGACTTGACTATTTATGGAGGGTAAGTTAATGATTTTGTCATTTGAAAGGTTTGTCATTTTGCTTATGCTTTTCTTCAGAAGATGTGAAATTAGTTCTAGTAGAAAAAATTTCTTGTAAAATTTTTAAGCGTAGCACTTTACTCTCCTTCAGGTGGTTTTACTCAGTCCAGACGAAGTGGCAAATAAAGCAATCATTCTGCTAAAAGACACTTACACAAATCTGGGACCACGTTTACAACAGAATCAAGTGGAAATCCATGATGATTTTATACAGTCGTGTATAGATAGGTTAAAGGCTTTATATGACACTGTTAGTGTGTTAGAGAAGGACAAAGACAGTACTAACCGTGTGATGCAGGAGACAACCAGAATGGTACGAGTGTTGACTGTGTTAAGGGAGTATGTAGCAGAGTGTGATGAGGCTTATACAGAGGAAAGATCCATTCTTCCACTTAGCAGGTCTGTATATCATTTTCACATCAGTTCTTTTGCGATAGGTTATTTCTTCATAAAAGGTGAATCCTGGGTACAATTTCATATTTAAGTTTTTCCACATTTGGAGAAAATTGAATTCGTTATGAATTGCCCGCTGATTATGAACATTAAAAGAGATGATAGACTCAAATAACTTGCTACTTTAGCGATGGAACATGTGTTTACTTCAATTTCATATAGTCAAGAAAATATGACCTGATTCCTTTTTTGTCATGTTATGTAATCTTATTCGTAACTTACGCGTTTCAGAGCATGTCGTGGTCGTTTGGTGGCACTGACCATCCGTTTCCCAAGCCAGGGTCGGCAGGTGGACGACATGGAACTATGGTCTCATACAAATGACACAATTGGTCAAGTACGCAGACAGATTTTATACAAGGTCAAAGCCAACAGCAATATCAAAATAGATCTGTACCTGAATGGAGAAATCTTGGACCCAGCAGAAGACAAAAGGCTGATCTCGCAGATACCTCTACGAGAAAAAACAGTTAGTATACATGAACATTGTACAAAAATGTATGTTTACAAAATAATGAATGTTAAAACAAAGTTGTATCCTTGGTTACATTAACAGTATGGTACTTTATAATCAAATACTTGTAACTTGGTGAAATTGCTGTCAATTGACTGTACAGTTCTTCAGTTCAGCTGATATTGCACATACTACTAAGTGGATTTAATCTAAATTTCAAGGTCTTGAATATACATGTAGATTTAAATTCACAACTTTTTATCAATCAGCGAAGGTAACCGTTAAGAATATTAAATTTTGAAATTTTGCAAAATAATCAAAAAGAAAATCTTCAAGATACATGTACATTTGTATTTGTTACATTACAGCTGATAACGGCCAAGTTGGTTCAGGTTGGTAACAACATGCCGTCTAGTCCAGACAGTAGCTCTGATAGTTCTACAGGATCACCACATCATACATATGATGGTCCTAATATAGAAGCTGAAAACTGCCTGCCTGGGGTGGTAAGTATGTTATCGATTCAGACATGCATTTACTGTATAAATACATGTACTATATAAGATAGACCTTTTTGTTGAGGTTCCAAGAATACATACATGTAATGCAATTATGATGATACATGTAGGTAATATATATGTACATGTTTAACTCAGTCTTACTTTTTCTACATCATGTCAATACAAGTGCAAGTTTTAAACAATACTTATTTCTGAATTTCAGATAATCTCCAACAACTCCACTTATACTCAGTTTCTGTTCCGACTGTCTGATTTGGGATGTTCGTTACAAGTACCTAGACTACGGGATACAGCCAGGGCTGTACTTAAACTCATGCCAGCAGGTTTGTAACTATTGCTTCATAGAAATATTGAATTGTGTTAACTTATAAAAAAAAATTACTCTTCAAGTTTTGTATACTTGTACATATACATGTACATGAACATGAAATTGTGCATTACCAGGAGTATTACCTTAAGATTAATTCAGACAATCCTTGCTTTTCTTTCAGATGTAGATACTGTTGACAGATTGAAGAGTATATGTAGTGAAAACAGTAGAGGACCCACAAATTATTCTCAAACTTTAGAACTGATGTTTTTCAATTCCTCACCTACACAGGCTTTGTATAATGTAGAGGTAAGACTTGATTTATGTAAGCTGCTGAAAAGTTCTTTACCAAATTCCTTCATTCATTAGCTACATGTACATGTATATTTAGTATATTTTTATAAATAACTCTATGAAATACATTGCTACATGTACATGTACATTGTAGGTTGCATACAGTCTACTTATGCCAGCTGTTGAACCATTGTCAGAAGATGCTTTTGAATTCCAGGTAAATTTTCAGCCTACTATCATTTCACATAAGGTGTCTTATTTGTTCCTTAGAATAGGGTAATTAAAATCTAGAATAATTTCCTTGTTTAGTAATTCACTATTCCAGTGAATCAGTTGACTGTACAGGGAAAAATTTGCTCCCATCTTATTTTCAAACAATTTCTTGAGGGTGACTTCAAAACAGGGTGAATAAAATCATTCATAAAGGATTTCTTAACAAAATGCATATGTGGGTGAATGCAATACTGGGTGAAGCAGTCTCCTGTCTAAATTGGGTGAAAAGAAGGCGCGAAATCAAAGCTGTATTTAGTATTGAGTACTTTTAGTTAATTATTTAAACAAGTGAAATACTATCCTTTACAGTATAACTTTGTAAAGAGTGGTGGAGTACAGTTAGGTGTCAATATGTTAACCAAGAACAACTTCTTGCCGTCAGCTGATCTGCCTACAAGAAGGTAGGTATTATACATGTATTTCATGTAAACCAGATCTATATCACATACAGTACCTTATGCTGTGTATAGATTTACTTGACTGCTTTGATGTTGTTGAGTATCATACTTTTGAAGACTTGAGTACCTCATACATGTATTGAAATTTTACACTTACTTTTATGATATCAATCAAATAATCTTACTTTCTTTACCTAACAGGGCAGCTTATATAACTGTTATGAAGATCTGTAAGTTTATGCTGACCACAGTGAGTCATGCCAAGTTCCAGGTGGTAGTGGACGCATGTCAGGCTGACCCCCAGTCTCCGGCCATTACAGCCGCAGAACATAACCATGCAGTCATCTTACAGCAGGCATTACATTTTATACCTAACCCTAATACTGAGATGACCATGAGAAATGTAGCTATGAGGCTGGGACAACAGCTACTAGACCAGGTAGGGAAGAACTGATGGATTTAAAATATTGGTTCCTGCTTGAAATGTAGAATAAAACGATAGATATTAGCACTCTCAAATGAGTAAGATAGAATCATGTAATAGAGAAAAGTACTTTATGGATATACATGTAAAAAGCTTTTCATGAATATGAATAATTCTTTAATATCTACATGTACATCTATACAATGTCATGTAAATAATAATAATATTAGTATATTATAAGAAGTAGTATTCATTGTCAATCTCCTACGCATACATCCGATTTCAGTTCCGTTTTTCTTCACTTTGAAATCTACCTCTGCTGTCATCGCCTATTGTTTGTCTGCAAGATTCTTGCAGACTGGAACTGGGGCTTCATATTTGTAAATAAAGTATTGAAAGTATATACCATCAGGTTTGACTACATTTATGAGGTATACAGTGTAAATGCAATGCTTTTCTTTCGATGCAGTACGATGCAGTATCAGGGATTCTTTCTTCATTCGTACGTTGCCAACACGATCAGCTGAGCAAGAAGTCTCCAGTAAAAATACAAATTCTAGCTATAAATCAAAACCTACCGTCTTTAGACGTGAGTCTTGTAAATTTTCCTACATCAAGATTAATTTACTCTGCCTTTGAAACCTTTGCACTGTTTACGTCAGAAGTCCGAATGACGTCACTGTGACGACATGCCGTACCTGCGATGCCTCTCAGGTTTTATCATTACGTGAAATGGCGTAGGAAAATAGCGATGACAGCAAGGTTATATTGCAAGCCTGTGCCGCCTATGACCTTGTTGCAAGTTGATTCAGTGTTGGAAATGAAGTATTACATGATAAATAATTTGATGTAGATAGTTTTTACTCAGTCACATATACATGTACATGTACGTGTATTTTGTAGGCAACCAAAGTGATGCCTGACTTATCTGTGATACGTGCCATTCAGAAGATAGCATGGGCATCTAGTAGCTGTTCTCTACATCTAGTACATGCCACTGATGAAGAAATCCATAAGGCTTATAGCATGATGGCACATGAAAAGGTATTACATTTATATAATGATATATTTATTGGGATTTATTGTATAGGTTTTATGTACAATTATTTGTACATGTGTATAGAGGATAAAAAAAGCTTATAATGAGCTAACAGTGTTTATCATAGGATAAAGAGTTAAAAAAGAAGCTTATTATGAGCTAATTGTGTTTATCATAAGAAAATTCAAGAAAGGAGATATATGTATGGCAATTCAAACACATACATGTGGCATTATGAAAAGATTAATAAAAATGAATGTCATCAGACTTGGGTCCAGCTGTTTTAGTCAGGGAAGGTAGAGGGTGTTTACCTCAAGGATGATTCATCATCATTTTCCTACTCAGATGTTCTTGTGCCTTCAATTAATTAAATTCATGTCTGGCAATACTTGATGCTCAACCAATATTGTTTACTCATGATAACCTGACATTATTACAACAGGGAAAAGACCATGTAGAGATGGAGGACCTAACTGTAGCCAGAGAATCATTAGAAGTCCTGACTGTCTGTCTGTCCCTATGTCCACCTGCCTTAGACGCTCTCAATAAAGACAAAGCATGGCAGGTCTTCATCAAAGATCTGCTTTTGCTGTGTAAACACAGGTAAGTAGTTGACAAAACAGTAGATATTATGTACATTGTATATACATGTACATGTATTCATACTACATGTATGTATGGAGAGGCATTTTAAGGTGAGCATGAAAACTATTATTCCTTTAGATGTAAATACTGTTTACATATACATGTATGTAGAACTTTTCTCTCTTTTGTTCTATACTGTCCCCCCCCCCCCCCCTGTTGCTAATTGAATATTCAAAATTCAGGAAATAGAAACTTTGCAACATAAAAAGAAGAGTTTGCTTACTGCCCAACTTTTTTTAAACAAAGGGACTCATTCAGACTTTGATGGTAATTAATTGTAATTATAATGTAACATGATAATACACGTATCTGTTACAGACCAGTCAGGATTAGTGCTACTGATTCGTTCTACCTGATGGCCACAAAATGCTGTAATGGTTCCAGACCAATGATTTTCTTCATAACTCTACTGTTCTGTGAACTTAATGTACGTTACAATTTCTTATTTTATGTTAGTGCATGACTGTATTTATACAACAGTACAGTGGAATCCACTTATTTGACTTGATCATTTCTTAATTCAATCTAAGTTAAAAAAGAATTGAATATGCAAATAAGCATCGTGGCAATTTCAATAACTCATAATATTATATGTATTGCAGAAAAAAACATACACATTTTAAACAGAATATTTTGTATCTCGAGGTTACCCTGCATGTAGTGGTGAAGTATTTTGATAGATTTTATGATTTGCTTTTAGGAGTCGGTGAAGGAACATTCTAAGCAGTCACATGAATATTTTAATTTACTCTGCCGGTGAGTAAACCATACATTGTTGGGAGATAAATATTTAAGTTTCAATGATATTTGTTTTGTACAAATGCATCTTAATTATTTTGATACATTTTACAATGTTCTTTCCTTGAAGATTGATAGATATATTATTCATCATGTGTGAGGTAAAATATACATGTAATACAACCTATCCTCTTTGATCCAACCAGAATCTCTTTTTCAGGCTGTTGAATTTTGCCAGTCAGTCTGATGGCAGATTGCCTAATGCGGAAAAACTACTGAACAATGAAATAGCCTGGATAAAGAAAGCAAAGGTTTGAACAGCTATGTACATACATGTATATAAAAAATGTCTAGTATTGATGATACGGATAACAATGTATACTTATAAAGTCCTTGGATTTGTACAAAAGAGAATACAAAAGATATCATGTAAACAAGCATATTTGTTGTAAGAGACACATAAATATTTCAATACTGTGTTACAGGATCATATCTTACATGGAGGAGAGAGCAGTGTGGAGGATGCTCTATTAGAGGGACATTTAGGCATCACCAGAGAATTACTGTCATTCCAAACATTTGATAAGAAGTTCAACATTGGCTCTGATAAATCAGGATCTAATCTGATTAAGGTAATCTTTCTCATAGTGTTGTCCTTGTTCCCCCCCCCCCCCCCCCACCAAAAGAATGATAAATAGATAAAAAAATAAAACCTTTGACTTTAAGGTGTACAGGAGATAACAAATTTTACTCTGAAGACTCCATACTTTAATTTGTGAAATAATTCTGTTCTTTACAATTTCGTAAGCTTCATACAATGCATTTAGATTATTGGCCATTTATGAAAAAAAAAACCCCAAAAACTGATTTTAGAAATACATGTAAATATGTATTTGAAACCTAAGTTGAAACACCATGAAGAGACCAAAGAAAAGAAACAACTTAAATAGACCGCAGACAGATTTTTTTTTAATATTATATGATGATAAGTTCTGTTTACAATGCATATCTGTGTTTTTCTATATCTACTAAAACATAATGAAATATTTTTATCTGTAGGAGCTGGTTGAAGACTTTATATTCCCAGCATCAAAGATCGTACTACAGAGTAAGAAGACAAACGCTGAGTTCCCGGCAGTACAAAGTGTACCAGTGTGTGGCACTCCCCCTACTGTGATAGCTGCCTTTGATCTACTCGTAGCCTTATGTACAAACTGTATACCAAACCTCAAATCTCTTGCCCATATGTTACTAGAAATGTTCTATAATGGTAAGTAAAAATTACCATAGCATTCTACGCGTATATGTACGTACATGTATCTTAAACAATTAATGATTCTCACTTATCTCATAGGAGTAGACAAAAGTCTGACATCACATAATTTGGAGACATTCTAGCTTTAACAAAACAACTTTAATAAGTTTTGACTTCCGCATGACGATGTGTTGTAACCATGACTTTATGACGTCACTATGTAAAAAGCTTTCAAGTAGTGTTATGTCAGGCATCTGGCCTTCAATCCAGATTTTGTGAAAGTGGTTTATTGTTTTACTTGAAAAGTTTTAAAATTGCTTATAGCTTTATAGTTCAACTGACATACTCAGTGATATAGTTGTATGAGATAGAAATGTTTTGATTTGTAGGTGAGCCACCATTATCAGAGTGGGAGTATCTACCGCCTGTAGGTCCCAGACCTATGAAAGGATTTGTGGGGCTGAAGAATGCTGGTGCAACATGTTATATGAACTCAGTTTTACAGCAAGTAAGTGACTGTACTGATTAGGGCGTGGCAAGTAAGTGACTGTACTGATTAGGGCGTGTCTGTATCATATATTGTTCATTTCTTGATGGGATCATAATGTTGCTATGACAACAAAATTTCCTGACTTTGATTTTAAAACTAAGAAAAGCTTAAAAGCCGAAAAATTAAGAAAGCTCAAAGGCCGATGTTTGCAACCATCTGGTCATTAATATGCGCACCTGAATGACTAAGACTGAGTAGGTGTGATCTACATGTACAATGTACCTTCTTTAAAGATAGCACATCTGTTCGACATAAGGTAATCCTTTATTATGTTAATGAGATACCAAAGTCTCATCTGTCAATCAATAATTGATAGGGGTAGAAGGAAGATATGTTTACCCTGCAGCGGTCAGTGAGGAAATGACAGAAAATTTACCTGTCTCCTTACATAGTATTCTGTTGGCCTTTAATTCTTTATGCATGTAAGATGTCTTGAATCCACTTTATTTTTTTTATATAGTTATTTATGATAGAGGAGATACGGTCAGGGATCTTGGCTGTAGAGGGCGTGGCAGATGATGTAATAGAGGAGGAGTATGGGGAGGAGAAGGTGGAGGGGGATTCTAACACTGACATGGGGGAGGAAGAGAGGAAAGATGAGGAGAAGCCTGTAGCTGTCAATAAAGACGAGGAGAGAAAAGAATACAACCTTGGAGTTCTGAAGAGAATACAGATCATATTTGGTCATCTAGCTGCTAGCAAACTACAGTATTATGTACCAAGAGGGTTTTGGAAGCATTTCAAGTAAGGATGATCATTTTACTGCCCACTTTTGCTATTTGCTCTACTTCTTTTAGATAAAATGACTTGTATTATAACCACGTTTGTATTTCATATCAGCCAAAGTATTACTATTGAAAAGTTCACACCTCTTTTACATTCTGCAAACCTGTGTATAGTATTGATATTTCAAAATTTTTTGCTAGACTATGGGGTGAGCCAGTGAACCTGAGAGAGCAGCATGATGCCTTGGAGTTCTTTAACAGTTTAGTAGACAGTCTTGACGAGAGCCTGAAGGTGTTAGGTCAGCCACCTGTATTGTCCAAGGTCATGGGTGGGTCATTTGCTGACCAGAAGATCTGTAAAGACTGTCCTCATAGGTATGTTGTTATTGAAAGTACATAATGTTAGGTCAGCCACCTGTACTGTCCAAGGTCATGGGTGGATCATTTGCTGACCAGAAGATCTGTAAGGACTGTCCTCATACAAGTAGTTAAATTGTTACTGAAAGCTCACAATGGGAGTTTAACCAGCATTTGATTTATGCATACATGTATATACATTTTACATGTATGGCCCTACATTTGTAAATTAGAAAGGAAATGCAAACATTTATATTCATTTTCAAGTAGGATTTTTTCATGTAGATACCAGTATTGGTCCTTTACATGTACACCTGTAGTTTAAATGTAAGGTTGATGTTGGTTAATGTCTACATGTAACAAAGAAAATACTTTATTGTTGGTATTTGTTGTAGGTATCAGAGAGAGGAGTCCTTCACAACTCTCAACATAGACATCAGAAATCACCAACATCTATCGGAGTCGTTAGAGCAATATGTAAAGGGTGACTTACTGGAAGGAGCTAATGCATATCATTGTGAAAAATGTAACAAAAAGGTTAGTGACATTAAAAGTATACAGTTCTGTATTTCTTCTGAAAAAAATGCCATAGGTTTCAAGCATCCATTTAAAGGAAGTTGAAGAGTGCAGCTATAGAAAAAGATACATGTATATGCCCTTCAGAAATCAAAATATTTCAAAGTTTCATGTCATATATGTACATGTATATACATGTGGATTTTAAAACAGCCAAATATTGCTTCTTGGCCAGACCTCTGCAGCAGTCTATTGTATGATGTTATGTTTTCAGATACATGTATTACTATTGACAGAACATTTTTATCTTCATTTTGTGTTAATAAACATGCATATTTTAGGTGGACACGGTAAAGCGTCTTGTGATAAAGAAACTGCCAAAAGTGCTGGCCATACAATTAAAGAGATTTGACTATGACTGGGAAAGGTAAGAGAATTTCAATGTACTTGTTTTTATACGTGTAAGTATGTGTTAGAATATACGTAGAATTCATACTTTGTCAGATACAGTGTACATATACCTCCGCATTGTAAATGTACTGTATACATAGAATACTTCTGGGTATTAACCTTTGCTGCTTTTGTGCTTTTTTTGGTGCCACAAAAGTTTGTCTCAGTGAGTTAAAATACAAAAGGTATAACTCGATTAGACCATCGGCGGATCCGTGAATCATTATCCATGCAAAAATGTTTACTTTTATGAAACTGTGATAAATAGTACCTGCAAATTATTCTACTTATACAGTATATCTTACAAAAAAACAGAAGTCATTGTCTCTTTTTGAGTTGACTGTATATGTCACACGAGATCAGTTCTGTCTAATTTTGCTTTTCTTGTTTACAGAGAAAGTGCAATAAAATTCAATGACTACTTTGAATTTTCTCGGGAATTAGATATGGAGCCATATACAGTGCAGGGTTTAGCTAAGATAGAAGGTGAATTGTGTTTTAAATACATGTATCTTGCTGTTTAATTGCATTTGAGATTTCTTTAGTATTTGAAATACATTTGTTATGAGATTTATACTCATATGATGGCAAAGGTGAAGAAAAGAAATTATCCAATATTATCAATGTAACAATTTGAAACAATATGAGGAAAACACTGTGAGAAGTTAATATACATTTCTCCAGTGAACAATCAGTCACAATCAAATGATAAGGAATAGAAAACCAGGTCTGGCAAAATACTATATCAGGAACTTTGTATAGACATTCAGATTTAGAAAAAAGAAAGAAGAAATATTTCAAATGTTTTGTACTTATTTTCCCTTCCTGCAGGTGAAACAATAGATGAGGAGCTTGACTTATTAAAATCTCAGAGTACAAAGTACAAACTGTTTGGTGTAGTAGTACATAGTGGTCAAGCTAGTGGTGGACATTACTACTCATATATATTACATAAGTATGTCTATATCATTGAAACTCATTTGGCAGCAATTTTAACCAAAATATTAGACATATAAATCTTGTAGTTATTTTATTTTTGTACCTTATACATGTACATGTATGTATCTTTATAAAAACTTGAACACGAAATAATGCATTTTGATTTATTGTACTATACGGCAAATCTGAAACTGTTTATTTTTCTTTCAATTCAGTTGTGACATATCAGTTAAACATACACTGAATTTTTTTTCTAGGGGTGATGATGGACAGGCCAAGTGGTATAAGTTTGATGATGGTGATGTCACAGAGTGTAAGATGGACGATGATGAGGTGGGTCTGGCGAATTGTATATTAAGTTTACATTGATCGAAAATTACATCTACGTTTATGTTAAAAACTTTACAGTCAGTTATTAATGGAGATTTACGTATGATGCAATGCACTTTAACAAAAATTGTTGAAATTCTTAGAAGGCATATTCATTTTGATGCAAGAAATCAGCAGTAAGGTCAATGTTACACATTCAAGATACATGTAATCCTCAGCAGGTGATAGTTTTACTTTAGATAACTGCATGTACTGTACATGTATATTTAACAAATTCTATGATGTTGGGGATTGTTGTTCAAATGTTATTTCACTTACAGTACGTACCAGGAGATTCACAACGAGTTCGCGTTGATGGAGTAAGCTTACTCCATAATTCCCCAGAGTAATTTCTCTTTCTTCCTTCTTGCCCCCTTTGTTTACTCCATAGAAAACGCCATGCCCGCCGAGGATTTCCTCCAAAATATAGCGCGGGCCTTTATGGGCGGAGCTTAGTGGATCAAAGGCGGAGCTAATATGAATGCGTAATTCCCTCATCATCGGCTAAAGTCGCGATCTTTTAATGACACACTTCTTGTTGAATGAGGGAACAAAAAGATATTAGAGATTAACTTTGACACTGAATTTACAGTATTCTAATTCTTTCTATTGTTATTTTGGAATCTGGTTTCTGTTTTTGTGTTTGACTTTCATTCTCTCATTCTATGGATATTGATAAGATATAATAACGTTAATCAATACACAAATTGATCATTTGAAATAAAAACCTAATGGATGTAATTTACATGTACATGAATTGTCGTGGCAAACTGATCGGGCAGGGCGGGGCTCAGTTTCACCTGGTCATCAGTAGCGTTTACTTTTCACCAGGTGATATAAGCTTCCCGGTATAAAAATGACATGTTATGAGTATATACTCTAATTACTAATGTACGCACAGTCTCTCCTACCGTAAATTATTTTAACTCGTCTCATTAATTGAATTATCCCAGCCCGGTCAGGTAGTGCACATGAAATAGATTTAAAAATCTTTAAACCCATACAAATATTAAATAACATACATTATTATAAGCCACTATCAAGAGTTACTTAATACATGTATTAGACAATGCTTATAATATCTACAAGATCCTCATCCTTTTTTATATTCAGAGGAGGTAGGGGGTAAGGATCCCCCTTAAATTTGTCATAATACCAGAACAAATGTAAGAATAAAGAATGAGGGAACCACACCAATAAGTCTTAAATGGAGGAATTTATCTGATTTTATAAAGTTTACTACAGATTTTGCTTTTACTTTGACACTACCAAGAGGAAGACAGCCCCAACGCGTAATTACTCTTTGAAAGCGGAATTTCTCTTTTAAGCGTTGCATTATTATTAAGCTGAAAAAAAAAAATACTGTACGATTCTCATGGAATCATCTAGATTAAACGCATCTCATTAACCTGAATAAAGACTTCGCATTTTATACTTTAGGGGTTGGAGAGGGTGAAAAGGAGGTAGGAGGAAGGGGCGAGAGGAGGGAAAGAGGGATGAAGGGAAGGGGAGGGAGAAGTTAAAGGCCGACGTTGGGAACCACCCGGTCGTTAATAGGTATAACTGAGTGACATAAGATTGATAGGCGTGGCATACCGTCTTTGAAGACAACGCCGTCTGCGAGCGGCGTATTACATCAAAGACAAACCGACAGGTAATCCTTATTATGCTAATGAGATACCCGAGTCTCATCTGTTTTAAGCTGTCAATCAAAAATTTGATAGGGGTAAAAGGATTAAAAGGAACAAATCAGATACCAATAAGAGATGTTAACCCTATAGCGGTCAGAGAGGAAATGACAGAAAATTTACCTGTCCCCTTATATAGTCCCCCGTCGGCCTTTAAGGACCCCTTGAAATTTGTCCTTATACATGTACCTAGAAAAATGAATAAAAGATTTGGGAAGTAATAATGGACCGAGCACCACTCACCCTCTCATATAACAGGTGCGGATCGGGAGGGGTGGTTTAAGGACCCCCAGAAATTTGTCATATTACCCGGAAATATAAGATTAGGGAAGGAATACAGAATGACCGAACATCCCCCCCTTCCTTCTCCTCTGCTCCTTCCGAATCGAAAATCGTTTATCATTTTCATTATTAATCTGACATATAGAAAAGGAACATCAACATTATAACGTAGGACCTGTTCGATTGCAAATGAGGCAGGAGCTCCCTCACTTTTTTTTGTGTTAGTTTCATGAACCGCTTCAGAAAACTACTTTTTTTCTTTTTAATTTTTAGTCCCCTACCGGCAACGCCGAAGGGGACTCTTAGTTTCCTCTCGGTCTGTCTGTCTGTCTGTCCGTCCGTCTGTCCCATTTTCAGTTTTCCGGACTTTTTTTCGCTGTTGTTGCATATATTGAACTCATTTTTGGTATGTGGATATATCTCAATGTGATACAGATCAAGTTTGAGTTTGCTTTCGATTGACCTAATTTTACAAGAGTTATGGCCCTTGGACTTAGCAAATTTTATGAAAATTTCAGTTTTCCGGACTTTTTTCCGCTGTTGTTGCATCTATTGAACTCATTTTTGGTATGTGGATATATCTCAATGTGATACAGATCAAGTTTGAGTTTGTTTTCGATTGACCTAATTTTACAAGAGTTATGGCCCTTGGACTTAGCAAATTTTATGAAAATTTCAGTTTTCCAGACTTTATTCCACTGTTGTTGCATATATTGAACTCATTTTTGGTATGTGGATATATCTCAATGTGATACAGATCAAGTTTGAGTTTGCTTTTGATTGACCTAATTGGCCGGATTGCAAAGCAATTCCGGTCTATGGATTGACGATGTCCGTCTGTCTGTCCGTCTGTCTGTCCGTCCGTCTGTCCGTCTGCCGTCAACATTTTGGTTAAAGTTTGTGGTTGAGGCAAAATCTAAGGAACTATATGCAGTAGAAACTTAATATTAAACATGAAGGTTGCCCATGACAAGACCTTTCAATTTATGCCGTAACATTTGACCTAGTGACCTTGACCTTGGACTTTGACCTAGTTAAAGATTTTGGTTAAAGTTCCTGGTTTAAGCGAAATCTATGGAACTGTATGCAGTAGAAACTTTATATTATACATGTAGGTTGCCCATGACAACACCTTTCAATTTATGCCATAACATTTGACCTAGTGACCTTGACCTTGGACTTTGACCTAGTTAAAGATTTTGGTTAATGTTTCTAGTTTAAGCAAAATCTAAGGAACTGTATGCAGTAGAAATTTATATTATACATGTAGGTTGCCCATGAGGACACCTTTCAATTTATGCCGTAACACTGGACCTAGTGACCTTGACCTTGGACTTTGACCTAGTTAAAGACTTTGGTTAAAGTTCCTGGTTTAAGCAAAATCTAAGGAACTGCATGTAGTAGAAACTTTATGTTATACATGCAGGTTGCCTCTGACAAGACCTCTCAATGTATGCTGTAATATTTGACCTAGTGACCTTGACCCAGTTAGTGACAAAAACTTACTTTGCAATCCGGCCATACCGTCTTTAGTGGTGTTTTATTTTACAAAAGTTATGGCCCTTGGATTTAGCAAATTTTATGAAAATTTCAGTTTTCCGGACTTTTTTCCGCTGTTGTCGGAAAAATTGAACTCTTTTTTGGTATGTGGATATATCTCAGTGGGATACAGATCAAGTTTGAATTTGCTTTAGATTCACCCATTTTTACAAGAGTTATGGCCCTTGGACATAGCAAATTTTATGAAAATTTGAGTTTTCCGGACTTTTTTCTGCTGTTGTTGCATATATTGAACTCATTTTTGGTATGTGGATATATCTCAATGGGATACAGATCAAGTTTGAGTTTGCTTTAGATTCACCTATCTTTACAAGAGTTATTGCCCTTGGACTTAGCAATTTTGATGAAAATTTCAGTTTTCCGGACTTCTCTTCATTTTTTTGCAAATAATGCACTGATTTTTAGTCCCCTACCGGCAACGCCGAAGGGGACTCTTAGTTTCCTCTCGGTCTGTCTGTCTGTCCATCTGTCTGTCTGTCTGCCCGTCTGTCCCATTTTCAGTTTTCCGGTCTTTTTTTCGCTGGTGTTGCATATATTGAACTCATTTTTGGTATGTGGATATATCTCAATGTGATACAGATCAAGTTTGAGTTTGCTTTCGATTGACCTAATTTTACAAGAGTTATGGCCCTTGGACTTAGCAAATTTTATGAAAGTTTCAGTTTTCCGGACTTTTTTCCGCTGTTGTTGGATATATTGAACTCATTTTTGGTATATGGATATATCTCAATGTGATACAGATCAAATTTGAGTTTGCTTTTGATTGACCTAATTTTACAAGAGTTATGGCCCTTGGACTTAGCAAATTTTATGAAAATTTCAGTTTTCCTGACTTTTTTTCGCTGTTGTTGGATATATTGAACTCATTTTTGGGATGTGGATATATCTCAATGTGATACAGATCAAGTTTGAGTTTCCTTTAGATTCACCTATTTCTACAAGAGTTATGGCCCTTGGTCTTAGAAAATTTCATGAAAATTTCAGTTTTCCGGACTTTTCTTTGGTTCTATTGCAAATAATGCACTGATTTTTGGTAAATGAATACATCTCAGTGTGATACAGACCAAGTTTGAGTTTGGTTTCCATTGGCCTATTTTTACAAGAGTTATGGCCCTTGGACTTAGCAAATTTCATGAAATTTTCAGTTTTCCAGACTTTTTCATGCCTGTTATTGCAGATTATGAGCTGATTTTTTGTATGTGAATACATTATAGTGTGATGCAGATTTGAATTTAATTTAGATTGACTAATTTTCACAAGAGTTATGGCCCTTGGACTAAGCAAATTTCGTGAATTTAGTTTCCCAGACCTTTCTTGGCTGTTGTTGAAGAAGATGAACTGATGAACAGAGATGCAAGTCATAAATTTATGCCGCCGGTAGGGGACTTATATCGCACAGCGATCATTGCATTTTTGGTAAATGAATACATCTCAGTGTGATACAGACCAAGTTTGAGTTTGGTTTCCATTGGCCTATTTTTACAAGAGTTATGGCCCTTGGACTGAGCAAATTTCATGAAATTTGCAGTTTCCGGACTTTTTCTTGCCTATTATTTCAGATAATGAACCCATCTTTTGTATGTGAATATATTATAGTGTGATGCAGATTTGAGTTTAATTTAGATTGACTAATTTTCACTTTATGTGAGTTATAGCCCTCGTGAATTCAGTTTCCCAGACTTTTCTTGGTTGTTGTTGCAGATGATGAACTGATGAACAGAGATGAACAGAGATGCAAGTCATAAATTTATGCCGCCGGTAGGGGACTTATATCGCACAGCGATCATTGCATTTTTTTATTTTCTTTTTAATTTTGCAAAAAATGTATGTGCAGTCAAGAACGGAGTAACTCGAAACTGTAATCTAACCCTTATTTACTGATAATGAAACAGGAACAAGTAAGGCATTGTCCATTTGATATTCGGGGGCGGGGGTGGGTGGGGGGGGGGGTTGCTCGAAAACAAATAATTTTGCTTTGAATTTCAATGAATAAAATGAATTTGCTTATGGTATGACAGAAGAAATAATCCTGCTCTCACAAGTAATCCGAATTTGAAGAATTATTATAAAATTTCGCTTCAAATTCCGGAAAAATTTCCGGCTTCGCTCGCCGCAGTTCTCAATTCATATTACAAAAATTGCGTCCTTTATCAGGAAACATTTCCATGGGAATCGCATGTTCATTCATATGCATCATTGATTAATAATGAAGCGCCGCTAAAAAGAGAAATTCCGCTTTCAAAGAGTAATTGCACGTTGGGACTGTCATGCTCGTGGTATAGTGCCAATTTAAGGTACTACAAATCTGTAGGATCTATAAAATCACACAATTGGCACATCTTCATGTAATCGATCAAATACCTTATAAGGAAAAGACCAAATGGGGATTGGGGGAGTGTTAAGGACCCCTGAATAATACAAAGTCCTTAGTCTTAATGTTTGTATCATCGTCCCTTTGTTTTTTGTTTTTTTAATTTATCGTTTGCTTGTCAGCTTTTCTGTGAACAATTTTTTCAACCTGGGCTCCCCCCCCCCTCTCCATTCTGAAATCCTGGATCCACCACTGGTACATGTATATTATAAATGACCTTCGACCCAAGAAACATAATGCATGTGTATACATGATGACTTACGTGCCTGAGTTAGTAAATAGACATTGTCTTGACTGTTTTGTCTATATTTTTTCATATTTAATTTAAAAAGTGAGGGAGCAGGGGTGAACACTGGTTCCTGCTCGAGATTTTCAGCTATTACTGATAACGGATTATAACAATGGCTGAAAAATTAACAAAGGTCTATACTTTCGACGCCTTCTAAAATATGCTTCTGTGATCAAAAATACTGTACCGCGTTCAAACACGATAGAATAAAAATAACTATCAATGATTTAAACATTTAATTTACTTGGTATCGTACAGCATTAAATTAAATTTTATACGTAAGTGTGCAATTGTTTACATGTAAATGAAAAAAAATATATCAATGTGAAGTATCCAGAGTACGGATTTAGAAGCTATTCCGTATGAACGGGAAAATGATTTGCATAAACTCATAATACTTTTAATATTCATCTTACTGCAAAGTCGTGCATTACAGTACTTTAATCTATAAACGCATGCAAAAATTCGTTTCACTGTCTAACAGGAAACAAATCTTATTTTTCCTTCCATCAGATACTTCAAATGATATAGTGTATTTTACACATCCAATATTCAGGTGTTTATAAAATACAGGAGTAGGATAAACAATTATGTATTTCTTTTTTTCCCTTATTTTCTTAATTACAGTTTTGCTTCCTATATTATTTGCTGGTTTATTAATTCATATTCATTTTTCGTACATCACAGGAAATGCAAACTACAGACATATGTAGACTGCCTTTTTAGCATCTAGGGTTTCTCTATCTCTACGAACATAATCCTGAATATTACTGTTATAAATGTAGTATATCTATGCGAATTTGTAAGATAATGATTCTTTCAATTGTTACAACATTTATAGAATCGTTCTAATAGGAAAACATTTACGCACAGATCTAGCTTATTTTTCAAAACAGTTGTTTGACTAGCCTATCGCGATTTTGCTCTCTACAAAGAGATTTTACGCGACTCGAGATGCTCCGTCAAGCGAATATAAGCCCCGCCTACAAGCACTCGATGTTTACCCCAGCTAATAATTAAATACGCATAAGTGACGCCTCCGCTCATTAGCCCCGCCCACAAACACTCCGAGTTTTTCGGGGTAAATTTTGTTCGCGTTGAGCCCGCTTTGCCCCTCATCAGCCCTCCTAAAAGCCCTCCACCGGTGGAGGAATTGGCCTTTACTCGTTAAATTTTTACTCCATAGATGGCGATCTCGTTGTAAAACTCGTGATAGGTACTGTATGTATGATTTTGACTCTCATTGATCTATTTTGAACAATGTCAATATTTACCTATAATAGGAGATGAAGAATCAGTGTTTTGGTGGTGAATACATGGGGGAGGTGTTTGATCATATGCTAAAAAGGTGAGTATGAGTCACTGTGAAGTAAAGATACATGTGTATACATGTCAAATATTTAACACAATTTCATAACAGTAAACAATATTTGATATACATGTGAAAACAATTTTTAGAGAATCAATATACATGTACAATATCCATAATAAGATGTTAATAATTTGAATGACAGGATGGCATACAGAAGACAAAAGAGATGGTGGAATGCCTATATTCTATTCTATGAGAGACAAGACCATCTAGATGAGAAAATCATTTACAAATCCCTCCAAGATCTGTCAATAGGTGAGCCTTCTACTTCTTTTGTAAATAGTTATCAAATAGACAATAGATGTAGAATTGTAAGACAAAAGGAAAATCATGTTGCTTCACATTATGAATATTTAAAATCTGTGTGAAATATTCATGAAGGGTATACAATACTGATTATGCATGTTAGTATTTGATTGATTTGTTTGGTAGTGAACAAGCCATCCCAAGTGAAGATGCCCAGTGCGATAGAAAAGTGTGTCAGGAAAAAGAATGTAATGTTCATGCATGAGAGAAGTCAATTTTGTCCTGAGTATTTCCAGTTTATGAAGAAACTCCTCAACTGTAGTCCTGTGTTTGCTCACTGTCCCTCAGATAAACTGGTATGTAGTCAAACTCTCAATATACTACATTGTTTTTATTTGTACCCTGTTGTAGATGTTATAAATGTACATTATGAACCTCTCCTACAATGTTTTTATTTAGAAGTTTTATATGAATTTGATTAATAATTTCATACATGTATCTTTACCAGTTTAAGAGCTTTGTACATGTATGTGAATTATGAAAAACGTAGAAATCAATATATTTTACAATCATTGAGGACAAATGATATTGTAAGAGGTACTATTTCCAAATTTCAGACCCCAGAAATGGAAGCCCTGGCCATGATCAACACAGAATTAGCTTCTAAGTTTCTCTTCAATGTTGGCTTTCACACAAAGAAAACTCTAAGGTAATACATGTAGTATTGTTCTGGCTTTACATTTTGGTAATTTGATTGTTTTTATTCAGTTTTTAAGGGTGAAATTTGTATTCACTTTGTACGGTGAAATGTGATACAAAACAAAGGATTTCTATTTTTGTAGGGGACCAGCAGGGGAGTGGTACGAGGCACTGAGCTGTCACTTACGACCCAGTAAAAAAGTCAGGAACTGGTTTGCACAGAATGTTTTATTTGCTTACCCTAGCAGATTCTCAGAGTATTTACTGGAATGCCCCTCATCAGAGGTAATTTGAAACTGACAAGAAACTTTTTTTCGTAGTATACTTGAATTTAATGACATTCTGAAGTAAATACTTCAATTTATACATGTATGTACATGTAATCTATCTCAACCTTACATATAAATGTATGTACATGAATATTCATGTGGTACACTTCATTATTTTTGAAGTTCTTTCATTTTGACTTTAATATACCAGATGTACATGTTTATTATTATTTGTAGGTACGAGGAGCATTCTGTAAGATAGTGGTATGTCTTGCCCATTTCTCCCTGAAGGACGGAGCGTGTCCTCCACCACTAGTACAAGGTTTGTATGGTATGTTATTACTGATCTAATGTGTGTAATGATTACCCCAGGACTCTGTACCTCCAATACTAGAAAATTATTCAGTCACCACCTGTTACTTGCTGTACTACAGCTATTCCATGAATGATGCATACCTCATATATAATGTTCTGTTCGTCCACAGCCTCTGGCCAGGTTGCCGACCCTAAGGCCACATTAAGTGACCACCTGTTACTGGCTGTACTACAGCTACTGAGGAAGGAAGTATCTGAACACGGCAGGCATCTACAACAATACTTCCATCTCTTCCTTATGTATGCTAATCTCGGAGTAGATGAGGTAAGGAGTCCTAAAGCTTGAAGCAATATTTCATTTTTATGATGGAATTTTGTCAGTTTTAAATCTATGATTTCCATGTTTGTTTATGTCCGTAGAATTAAATTTTCAAAGAAAATCAAATGTACATGTACATGTATATTATAATGTCATTTGATAAGTTTGTTTTTATTTTAATTTTTAATCAGAATATGTGTAATATTTGTGTGTAATATTGTTTTTCCAGAAACTACAGTTATTGAACCTGAATGTGCCATCCTTGTTTATGTTAGTTGCCCTTGATGAGGGACCAGGACCTCCCATCAAGTATCAGTATGCCGAGTTAAACAGACTTTTCTCTGTCGTATCTATCCTGGTGCGTTGCTGTGATGTTTCTGCCCGATGTCTTTCGTCAAATGTAAGTACATGTAGCATATGTAATCCTTTTGTTTTGCCGACAAAAATACTCATTAGAATTTAGAATCAGACGCAAGTTTTATGGAGACATGCTGATATCTATGTAATTTACTATCCAGTTCTGGGTTTATGTGTATACATGTATGAATGCACGCAATAATGCAATCTATATGTTTTAAAAGTCTGCATGTATCAGACATGAAAGTTCTTTCTTTCTGTTTGGGCACCCGGCAGACCTCTATTTGGTTGGTTGGCTGTATTGAAGTTACATACATGTATATTGCAGAGAATTATTTGTTGACCAACTTCCCAGTGCAGAGTACTCTAGCCAGGCCATTCCTCTTCAGAGTGCCTCATAGCCCCTTCTATTATTTAAGGGTCGGAGCACTACCTCAGTCATGCCCATCCTCCACTTGTGTATGTGGTGTATTCATGTATGTAAGGGGGTTGTATGTTTTGTACTGCTTGGATGGTTCGTGTTTCCAACGACATTTACAAGGTGCCACCACACCTGGATACCCTTGCTGCAGAATGAATGTTGGTACCCAACCGGGTCCTTTATAGTCCCCTGGTCAGGTGACTAGGGAGGTACAAACTAATGGATATGACTTTCAACTCGGTTGTCTGATTGAAAGTCAAATGCCATATCCACTTGGCCATCTCTACCCTAGTTCTGCTGAATACATTTAAATCAGGCTCTTTGTTTATGCACAGTACATGTATTTGTAAGATGGATAGTTGATGCTTACTTATTATTGCTAAATACATGAGCATGGATGAATTCATTATCCTTAGAGATATATAAATGTTTGTATTGTAGCAAGGAGAACAACCAAAGGCTAATCCCCATGGAGACAACCAGATTACTTCTCCTCTCATGTCAATACAACCACAGGTCACCGACCTGCTCTACGGTAAAACTGGTTATGTCAAGAAACTTATAGAAGACTGTAACAACTCGGAGGATACAGCCAAGCTGCTTAGGGTAGGAATTTAACATAAGTTTGGCAAAGGTTTTTTTTTTTTTTAAAAAACATGTACATTTTATTGTGATAATGAGAATTTCATAATGTACATCTTTCATGTTGTGTAAATAAGTGCTGCAATTTTTCGTTTACAGTTTTGTTGCTGGGAGAATCCTCATTTTTCATCCACTGTTCTCAGTGAACTATTGTGGCAGGTATGTTTAAAAGAAATACATTTACATAAATCTATTTTGAGAAGAAGCAAATTCATTCAAGAACAACAGAGGAAACAGCGTTATATCTACATGTAAAATGATTATTTTATTCACGTACTTGTAGGTGGCCTATTCCTATACATACGAGCTGAGACCATACCTAGATTTGTTACTACAGATGTTACTATTAGAGGATTCCTGGCAGAATCATCGTATACATAATGCCCTCAAAGGTAGGAAAAGAAAATCTTCTTCTTTATTTAGGACTCATTAAATATTCCATTAAGTAAAATCGACATACATGTAAAACTGATGTACAAGATTTTAGGAGGAAAAAGTCACATCTGTTTTTCATAGACATTGTACTTTGCTCAAATATCTTATGTGGTATACATGAGGAAAACAGCTTGCCAGGGTCTGCTGTTTGTCAAATTGAGGGAAGGAAAAGCTTACGGGAAATGATTTTCAAAATATTGAAATCAGAAAAGTTAAAAGATATGTTTGATTTTAAAATATTTCATATGTTTCTTGGCAGAGTTGTAGCGACACCAAATTCAAAGTTACATATTCCAAGTATTGGGCTGTATTCCAAAATATTCCTCCTCACATATAGATATTATACTGACATACATATACTTTATATTGAAGGTATACCAGATGATAGAGATGGTCTTTTTGATACAATCCAGAGGTCTAAGAATCATTACCAGAAACGAGCCTACCAGTGTATAAAGATGATGGTTTCTCTCTTTACGCTGTAAGTGATTCATGAATAAAATAGTTGGTCATCCAAGACAACAATTATGTTTGGATGGTAAAAATATGATTATTGTATTACATGTAGTCCTAATGATGATAACTTTGTGTTTTAATGCCATGTCACACAGCCATTTACATGTAAATTTTGCATAATTTACACATAAAATTCAAAAATTTTGATTTTTAATACATAGATATGTACACAGGAATACATAAGAATAAATGGAAAAAATGCATGAAATTTTAACGGGTGAATCTTGGAAGAACCACGCATACACTTTGCATGAAACACAAATATCCACGGAAAAGCTATATTCTAATCTAAATCTAATATATTTTATCTGGTTTTATAAGTGATGCATGTGTAGAGTGTGTAGTCATTAGCGGTACATGCAATATGTAAGTGATACATCTGCAATGTATGCATGTTTTATGTGTGAAAGGTTCATTAAACACACCAGACATACATGAAAGTCGTGAAAATTGCCAACTTTGCGTAAGAATCTTGTATGCATTGCACACATACGTGTATGAATTGCATAAGAACTGCATGAAAACTGTGTTAATTCTCATAGTTTGCATAATTCTAAAAGTTCAAAAAGTTTGTGCAGCTTAAAAGCATTTTTGGTTATTCTCAAGCTGCGCATAGCAATGAATGATATGTGCTGAAAAATCTATGAATTACGTATATTGTGCATGTATTATGTATCTCCGTGTATACCTCTAATTTTGGAATAACTTATTATGTTTATTCATGTGCAGTGCTGTGTGACATGGCCTTAAGATTTGATATTTGTTTTGGTTCTAGTGATTATAATTTTGTGTTTTAGATGTCGTCCTGCGGCTGAAATGCTACAAAGCAATGGTGATTTGAAGAGAAAATGGTCCTGGGCTGTGGAATGGCTTAATGATGAGCTCGAAAGGGTGAGAAGTGAATCAAATACTAATTATACATGTCATAAACGAAGACCATCATGTCTCATTTAACATAAAGACTTCAGACTTGCATCTCTGGAAATACTGACCTCATGTTAATGGAGAACTCTTATCCTTCTACTTATTTATTGTTATTTGGTAGAATTGTAAGACTGATTTATTTACAATGTCTTTTCCGTGTTCTGATTTATGCAAACTTCAATATAATTACAGCGGCAATATCCATCAAACGCTCAGTACACCTACAACAATTGGTCACCCCCAGCACAATCAAACGAGACTTCTAATGGGTAAGACTTTGTATAAATATTGACGACTATCAAAAATTACTATAGGTGTGATCTTAAAAGGTAGAAGTACTTGTACTTGCTTCAAGAAAGTTATAACTGTTCTTGATTCATAGCAATGTTTGTTTTTGACTTTTAGATATTTCTTGGAGAGATCACACAGTGCCAGAGTTACCCTTTCAAAAGCATACGAGTTATGTCCAGAAGAGGTAAGGAATTAACAAACCAAAATTATTCAGTTTTTCATCAGCTGCTTTCATCTAAAATTAGAGAGCTTTTCACATACATACCAGAAAATTTGTACAGAGAAAATGTTGTTTTGTAGGAGGCAGATGATGGTGAATTGACAGATGATAGAGAGAGTCCCCACCCTGATGATGTCCCACCAACTTATCCTCAACAGTCCCCTGGGCAGGGAGGAAGACAGTCCCCTCCCCAACAAGGACCGTCTGTGTCTGCGCCCCCTCAGAACAATCAAGTACATGTGGGTCCCACATCCCCTCAACCCATCCATCCATCTAACCAAATCAACAATCAACTGAATCAACAGCAGGGTACTTCACAGTCCTCTCCCCGCCCTGCTCAGACCACGCCCAAACCCACACAGTCAAGTCCCCAGCCAGAGAATCCTGACACCGGGGAAGATGAAGAGGGGAACAAGGAGTCAGAGAGTGGCAAAGGAAGCTCGTCTACAGACAACAGATGAGAATTTTAATGATAGTATCATGACAATGTACTTCTACTCTGTCCCTTATGATGTATACAGATATAAGCATGTTACTTGAATTTTTTTTTACTTCAGCAAAATCCAAGAACTTACATGTAAATATATAGTTTGTTTTCAAAGTATTTGAGTACGGCTACAGAGTTGATAACGTTGACATGTACAGAGTTTTAGCAACGAAGATCAGCAATGTTATAGTGCTGATAAACATGTACATGTATGTGCAAAGATTGCATTTATCTCATGTTTAATTTTATATTCTTCCTCTTTAAAACTATACATGTATGAAAGTGTTACATACATGCATTTTATTCATAAAACATCAAGAAGAGTATTTGTTTTATTCTTTTCCTTTCACAAAAAAGGAGATTTACATTTATTCAAATAGTGCTTGAGAAGAGTTTACTATCTGACATTTCAGACATTACATTGATAATCTGATTATTGTTAGAACCTGTTTAGGTGTTTATCTCTTTATTATGATTAAGGTAGTTTTAATCATTATTTACCTTATGTTTGACTCGTGTTGATTCCAAGTCAGTAGACAACATTATAATTGAAGTGTTGTAAAAACATGCATGTGTATGTGTGCCTGCATGAACTTCAGTAGAAGAAAACGGATGTGTGTTTAAAAAATATTAAAGAGAAAACAACTTTTTCAGAGTTGTGATGCTATAGTGCTAATTCATAAACTACTGGTAGCAAGAACTTTTTATTGATGGCAAACAAAGATTATTTTTCATGAATTGAAGACATACATTGCACATGTTTTATATGAGTAGTGTATATGGTAGTTTATTTATGACGGTATATGCTCATGTAAATATGTACATTGGTAATGTAAAATAATCCTAGCTTTAGTACTTTTTATCTGTAACTTTGTACAGCATGTAGTCTACAAACGGAAAGTGAAGACCATTCTAAATACATTTCCATTTTAAATAATGGTCGCACCACAGATAAATATGAATGCATGCAGTAAGGTGTAACAGAATTATATTTTATCAGTCTGCAGTGAAGAAGACAATGTGATACACCTATGTCCTTTTTACAGTCTGTCTGTCTATCCTTCTGTCTTTCTACCTTGGAACACTTTTTGAATGAGCTCTTACAAAAGAGAGAAGTCTTTCATTTCTGGTATGATAATCTTAATAGACTTTGAATTGTAGCATACAAAGCCAATCTCACTGTGCTCTTGATTTAGTTGCCTTATCTAAATGTATATTAGTATTCTTACTTTGATATTGAATGAACGCTCTCAGTGATCTATCACACGTCTCAAAATGCAATATTTTACAAATATTCCTATTTCCAGCATACTATTGAAATTAAAAAGACCATATGTCACAGGAATATAGTACAGCATTTTCAGGTTTTTTACTGTAATATTTTGCATATGAGATCTTCATATTGCACTTTTTATTTATATTTCTAATTCAAAGGTCAGGACTGACTAGGGCCTTGGATATTGCTTTTATAAGTCTTAATTGAAGGTCTAACCTAATGAATGTTTGGATATGCAATGGCTCTACTCTGTGCATGATTTCCTTTGAGCTGTTTTTAGCTCGCCGGGACGAAAAAGTCCGGAGAGCTAATGCCATACCCTCGGCGTCGGCGTCGTCCGTAGACAAAACTTTAACCTGGGCTATATCTCTTGAACTATAAGGGGTAGGGCTTTGATATTTCACATGTAGATACCTTGTGATGAGACCTTTCATTTGAGACCATGACCTTTGACCTAGTGACCTTGACCTTGGACTTTGACCTACTTTTCAAAAACTTTAACCTGGTTTCTGACAAAAGCCTTTATTGAAGAGCTATGTAATCTTTCATTACCCTATGTTTTCTTTATTTGACCGTGAACTTACTGAAATAGATTAATGATAGGAATTAATTCAAACATTTTTCTGGACTTTCAAAAAAAAATTGTAGTTCCAATACATGAATTGTACTCTATTTTATGCAAAGTGTGATCCAGATATTTAATATTTTCTGTAACAAAGATAATTTTTTTTTCTTTCAAAATTTCTTATCTAAACATAATCGCCAATTATTCTTGTTATAACAATGAGAGAGGAATTGGAATAAGTGCATGTGCGATTATTTTCTAATCTCAATGTTCCATATATTATGTATAATGTTCCTGTATTATTTGAATAAATAAAGTTAAACTGAACTTCAAGGTCAGAGGTCATGATGCTGTGTAAATGTATTCAAACAAGACCAAAGAAAAGTCACATGCTGTTTACATCTTTGGTATACATACATGTATATTTTCGCCATTGAAGGGAAAGCAATGTTTGATGTATACTGAAATAATCATTCTTTATGCAGATTATTTGTTGCTGAATTTTATGTTATGGTTTATCTTCTTGTCTTTATTTAGAAAAAAGTTAAATGTGTATACCAGAATGATGATATATCAGATTTTGGTATATTATATTAATTACTTCATAATAAACATCTGCTTGTGCCATGTACATTGACTAATCAACAACACCATTCAAGTTAGAAAAATGAGCTTTTGATGTAGATCAGAAATTGAACAACAAAGTTATGTTAATTTTGTTGACCATCTTGTACAATATGTTCGCCTGGTCACAGGTCTGATGTAAATGGCCTGAGTGACAGTTCGTTTTTCTGCCTCAGTTATTATAAATCATATGAATTTGCATTTATTTTATTCTTAAGTGAAACGGCTCCTAATGCCTTAATAGTCATTTGGACAAGGCCGAGGCAGATACAGTAATTTGAAATAACCTGTTATGTTTGACAGTTGAGTTTCATATTTATTTCATTTCAGTTTTTCATTGTAGGATGATGGAATTGACATTTTAGCTTTGTAAGATACTTTTTATGTTGACTTTGTACAGATGATTTTTGTCATGGCAATGTTGCGTCATCTTGATGATATAAAATGACAAATGCTCAAGCTAGTTTTGCTTCTCCTTTATGCAGCAATCCAGTGCTGTAAATTTGATACTATCTTTCCTGACTGAAGAATGTTTAAGAGAAACTCTAATGAAAATTTATATAAGTTGTAATTCTTTAAGTGTAGGATTAAATTTAATGCAACTCTTCCAAGGAAATTCTATGGTCAGTATATATAGAGGTGCACTTGAATCAATACAGCATCTTGTTGTCTAGAATGTTGGATGGTATTCTAGATTAAGACACTCTGACAATTGATTCACTGGATTGACTTGATCTGAACACAAGGAAATTGAGTTTTTCTGGAATTTGATCAATTTAGCCGAGCTATGACGACGGATGTGACATACAAGCAGGAGACGCCTAGTTTTGACCTGATCTCACTCCAAGTTTGTAGTTTCCCTTCTGCCCACATGATGGACTGTTTTGTATCATTTGCCTTTGTTTTCTTTTTTGCCTGATTTTGTATGCTGTGCAATTAATGATTTTCGGTAAAAGTTGTATCATGTAGTACTGCCGTGTGGCTTTATATACATTTTGCATAGAATCCCAACATAAGTTGAACTTGTTTATTGCATTTTGATTGATTTCTTTGAAAAGGACACTATGGTTTTTTTTGTGCATCATCAGCATTATATAGAATGTAGATCCATAGGTGATCAGGTGCTGGTAAGGACCCAATCACTTGGAATTTATCAGAAATGCCTTTTCCCGTCTTTGTGTACAATTTTCTCAAAGCCGTAGGTTGTTTTGCCTTCTACACCACTTTCACGGACTAAACTTTCTGACTTGGTACATGAAGAAGATTCGCAAGATACATTAAAAAAAAGGTGATGAGTAAAATCGAGTCTTCGCGAACCTGTGTTACTCCTGTTTTGTCGCTAAAATTTTGCGGCTCTTGCTACCAAAAAAAAAAAAAAGATTTTGCCTCGATTCAAGAAAATACCAATGATGACGCGTGTCGCTAATCAAATCTCTGGTCATAAACAATGGTCACTAATCGTCTTGGAATACCGCAACATTTGTTTAATGTGAGAGCCCTGATTCCCATGGTATGATCGGGTAACCAAGAAATTGGTGAACGCGATATTCAAGTACACCTCGCCATGTTTAAATACAACGAAGATCCCCGCCTATTCTCGTTACACTTCAACAATAAAATACATGATTTTGTTTATGTTAAACATTGCACGTGATTGTAGTTGGAGTCCAGCAGAGAATGAAATTAGAAGTTTGCTATCATCAGATATTTTTGACCGCATAATTGGCGGTTGTCAAACCTAGGAGATCCCGAAACATCTCACAAGAATTGTTCCAGCATCGATAATATGGTTCCTCTGAAGCTGTATATACATCGATAACAATGCTTCTAGGACAAAGGAATAAATTGAAAATAACAAAAATCACCCCCCCCCCCTCCCCCCAAAAAAAACCATCCTCAACAATATACTATTGACGAATGCAGGAAAAATGGAATACATCGAATTTTCTAAATGAACAGCGAGGTACTAGTATTTCAAATATAAATATTTTCTAGGGAGCTCCCCTCTCTTCGCCCACCCTGCCAAATCCATTGACAATTCAATGAACAAGACTTCCCTTAAAAGTAAGTTTGGTTTTGTGCAACACTCCCGATTTTGACAAAAAAAAAAGAAGAATAGAGTATCATTTTCTTGAATTTTATCTATCAACAGAGAGAAAAAAAAACTGAAAGTAGAACAGAATATGATGGGGAAAAAAGAACGAAATTTTGCAATGGATTCTATTAAATAATTTCTTTGTCCGCCAACGCAGAATGTCGTATATTACGTAACGATTGGTGGTCATAGAATAGATGGAATTACATTAGTCTGCGGTTAGCGATAAACCTCGTCAATTACTGAAGGTGTTTCCATATTTCCATGAATTTCTTGTTATTTGGTATGATGTTAATGTATTCATTTCACCCCCACGTTCTATTGTAAAGCTGTTTTTGACGATAAATCTGCAGTTGTGATGTATGATTTTAGGGAAATTCAATACATGTCTGAAATTGGATTGAAGTCTTTAATCTCGTGCCTACACCCCTCGCCCCTTTGGCATAGTGATATCAATACAGACCGTACACAATACACAGGGATCGATGCTACCTTACAAGCGAGCCGATTACGCTCGGTGGGGAGCAGATAACCGCCTTTTGAGCAAATTAAACAATTTATTTACACAATTATATCTGACAACATCCCGTGGTCTTCGTCCCTTTATAAAACTGTTGAACAATTCTGTAGAATCGCCAATTAGGGGGTGTAACAATTTCTTTCCATTTTGAAATATAAAGACTTTGGTGTGAGCTGTCCTTCTTGCAAGCAAGAATGTCGAGATAAAAGGCTCGTAATCAACAGAAGTGATTAAAACCCATATCTGTTTAATGTGGGAAATCACGGTACATTATTACCCGTTTTCATAATGGTATTTTTCTTCTGGTATAAAAAGAATCTTCAAATCATTAAGTTTTTTTTAAGTACCTATGTTTAGTTCACAGTTATCAGCATTTCGTCATATCATAGTTCTATTCATTTATTTTTGAGACGGAAAAATTTCATAATTTGTAGACGATAGAAAATATTAAATGGCCTCAAACATTAAAGGTCATCTCCATTGCTTTAGATTGCTTCCTTTTTAGAAAACTTCCTTTTCTTGTCCGATGAGAAAGTATTATCTAGAATGCCTCAAATTGGTTTCATTGAGAGTACAGTGTTGTGAGGTGAGCGATATTAGCCCACTTGGGCCTCTTGTTTTACCATCTCAATCTGCAACATGGAAGACAGTAAAGATGTTTAGAAAATAAATGTGTCGTGTGTTTAGCGTGGAAAATATCTTTTGCAACGACGATGGCCAAAAAAAAAAAAAAAAAAAAAAAAAAATCAACTCCACTCGTATTAGTACAAGCTATATCACCAGATCCGATGTACTGTAGTTGATGATTAATTGCTTTGAAACGTAGAAATATATATTCTAAATATATTTTTTGAAACAAAATAGAACACTAAGATATTACCTTTGCAACCTTTTTAAGATTTTAGAGGAAGTATTATCAATGTATATATATAGTGTGACATGCTAGGCTATGGTGGTTCAGAGGTGTATAATACTAGTGTTACGTGATGTCAAACATTATAGGGATGCACAGGTGTGCAGTGTTCTGCCAACTCATTCAATATATTTGATACGAAATAAGAAAAGATCGGTAAAACACAACTTTGCATGTCTATCTTATAAATTTTACTTGCCACATGACATTAGGGTTTATGTAATATGCATCAAAATTTACAAACTCGCTTTTGTTTCCAGATCTCGCTCACTATGATACTATGTAGTGCCCATGCATGGGATACTTTCTCTATTATAATTGAACGCACACTGTGTCATTTTTCTGTTTTTAATTTTTTGAAATTTTTGCTATGAACTAATTTAAACACATTTGTACTTTTAAAGATGACGGAAAAAATATTCGACTTCTACTATCACACAAATAGTGTATTGCGATATTCAGGGACTTTTACAGATGAAATTTACTATTTTACCTGCTACTAGTATGTCTATTTGATATATCGAGGTTCCAAAAAGCATTGCAAGCCGCATATCACCTGTACTATAGGCAAGCTATTATTTTTTTTTTTAATCTTGTTTTTCAATTTTTTTTTTGGTCACAGGGGACGATGGACAGCAGCCCTATTGATCATGTTGTCTCCAGGTTACATCTGTATCACGTGACCTCGCCATTTTAATTGCGCAATGATGTGAAGTAAAATACTTTAAAAATTTTAAATTTCATGGAATTGTTGATTGATAATAAACATGAAAACAAAACAATTAAACAAATTCTATAATACGACAGATAAAATGGAAAATTATTTCAAAGAAAACTTTCAGGTACACCCCATGCCCTCCCGACACAAAATATCCATTAGAAAATGAAAAAAAAATTAATTACGAAAGAAATTAAATCGATATTAATTTTATAATTTATTACAATTTCAAATAAAAAGGTATGCAGGTTGCTAGGAATGGAAAAGCATAGTCTACATTTTGTCGAAAATAATTTCCTACTCTATGTCTATAATTTTGGAATGAAAATGATCTACATTTATTCTATTTTTGCTGCATTGTTTTCTTTAACTTTTGTTTAATGATGATCGATGCTTCGACGATCGAATTATTTGGATTAAACATTATTGTAAGATCAAGAATATATATTCTTCTTATTACACTGAGAGTGAAAATTAAAACGTTTAAAAGAAAATTAAAAATAAAATTTAAAAGTGAAAATTAAAACGTTTTATTTCATAAAAGACGTAAAAAGGAAAAAAAATATTTCTTGGTCAACTTGGAAATCGTCTGAAAATAATGACCCCCCCGAATTTAAGTATATTATGGGTGAAATATTGACACTAACAAATATAATAAGATAAATTAAATAAATCCATTTTTACCAGAACGAATTAGTTATAAAACAGAATATCCCTCCCCAACCACAAATAGATTTCGGCTATTCCCTCCAGACGAAGTTTCGTGTAAGTACATACGTCAAACATATTTTCAATAATTTATTACTCTATAAACAATTTTACTGCTTTGAAATAAAGTCTAGACATCAGTTTTGGGTTAATTTTATTCATTTGCAGTTTGAAAACATTTCGTTTTAATCGTTATAAATTCTTTGTAATTTTTACCTGGAGTGTAAATCAGAACCTTGATTTACATTATCAAAGTGATTCAATTAATCCTATATGAAGTTTTATGACTTTATTTATTTTCGCGGCCGACGCCTGGTTGCTGTGGGGTAGCGAGGGGGAGGTCCGGGTTTCGTCGCCAGGGTCTGGCTGTCCTGTACTACACCCGGGTACCTCACGGTGGGCTAGGCGATAGAGTAGATTATCCAGTAACTAAAAACTGCCTAATAAATAATCATAATTGCGATGCTCACTTCATATAATGTAGTATTGATGTAAAGCTAAAATAACCTCTGAGGCCATAAAGCCATGTGAATCGCGATCACTTTGTGTGAATTGTGAGAGAAGAAATGAGACTGGGAAAAGGAGGTAATAAAATGGGGACATTATTCAACAATTTAGAGTCAACATTCGTTCTCAGAATTTAATCAAAGCCAATCGAAGAAAAAAAAATGAAAGAAAGAAAGAAAAAAGGAAGATAACTTTGATATACATGTATTAGTATTCTTAATTTTCATTCGGGAATCCCCGTTTTTCATATTGACATTTCAAATTTTGTTACTTTCTTTTTTGAAAAATAAGATTTACATTTTCATTTGTTTCTTGATTATTTCTTGTTTATTTGAGATAGAATAAAATAATACATATACATATATCCCATATTTTTATTAAAACAACTTGTAAAAAAAAGCCAACATCCAAAATCTTAAAATGTATTTTATCACATTCGTGATGTTAAGACTTCGATTTGTGATACTTAAGTGTTTCACTTTAAATAAACCGCAATGTATCTTTTTTATCGCGCTGATCACCCTTAGTAGCCAAATTACCCGAATAAAATCCGTGTCACATGATCCATTTGTCGCCCTCTGATTGGTCGGCGGTTCGATTGCTTTGATGACAATGGCTGTCAAAATTGTATCAGTTACACTCAAGCAAATAAATGAAATTCAAGTGTATTCTGTTTCATTTGACATAAACGGGAAGAAAATGCACCACACACATCATTTAAAGTAGATTAGATGTCAGTATAAAGTGGAAATAAATTAGGAGGGATTTCTGGAGAGATGGAAGCGGGTTCTATGTTTCTGTACCCTGGACCATTCAGGTGAGAGAGTATAATGTTATTAATCATTTAAAATTTTCATGCACTTAAATTTTGTTTTTCATATAGAATGAAATACCAGTATGAAGCTAAACTAGTACAACTAAATTATTATTTATAATTAATATTTATACAATTTTCAACATATCCAAAGAAGCACACTCTAATTTCCTGTTCTTCAAATTTGAATTACCCTGTAACAAAACATTGTTTATTCATTATTTTTGGTCTAAAAGCATATTAGATTGTTTTGATATCAACATTTATTAATAAAATCTTTGAAACCTGCACGAAATGTATATTTCTTCTGATTTGCTCTGAATACTTTGCGCTTTCACGTTTTGTAGGAAGAAATATATGTAGAGTCATATGGATGAAAACAAAACAATAAGTCTATTATAACATGAATTAAGAATAATACATGTCATAAGAACACAACAAAAAGAAAGCAAAACAATAAAATCGAAATATCTTCGTTGATGTTTTTAAAATCAATATTGTAAATGTCCTTTTTTTGTGCTATGCTGTAGACTGAAATCCAATAGAATTTCTCCTTAAACGTTTCTAATTTGGATTTATTCTTCCTCAGTTTGTTCTTACTCTTGCTTTGTTCTAAAAGAGTTGTACATCTCTAATTCTTCACTTGATTAAAGAAAAAAAAAATAAAAAAAAAAAAAAAATAATCGTTTTAGTATTTAGTAAATTACATGTAAGTTTTACACATCAACACTCATGATTCAGCAGCTGAGTCATTCATTCGTGTCTTCGTATTATACCAACATATTCAGGATTCAAATTTGTATTCTTACAATTTTGTTCCAAAAATCATTTCAGTCGGCGCATGCGTAAACGGTAACTTGACTGACCACTGTGAAGTGTCATGCAGAATTTTTCTTGTTATCATTCATTTATTTATTTTTGAAAACTTATATTCTTTGTACAAACTCCAATATTTATCTGAGAAATAGAACTATCATACGGTTAAAGTCCATTGGCAACCTCAGTAAGCTTGATGAAAAGTTTAGTTCGCACATATAATTATGCATGTGTACTTTGGTAAACGTTTATTTTATTCTGTCGCAGACGCAGCTTTTTCTCCCTGCATATTTTTATTTTGATAATAATAAATTCTTAAATAAACTAAATAGTGTGATTTTAATGACAATGAAGGTATCCTAGTTTTTTTTTTTTTCCTTTTCTTTTCTTGGTTGGTTGGTTATTCTTAAGTACGGAATAAGAAAATGATTTGTCCATTTTTTACTTCTATTGTCGGACACATAATGATAAGAGCATTTTTCTTTTTCTTTTTTTATAGTGTTAAAAGGCTCTTTGAAACATCCTAAGTTTGTCTGTGCCTGTGATAAGAAACCTGACTTTCGGAAAACTGACAAAAAAAATCGAGAGTTTCATCATAATTTTTTTTAACAAACTTGAAAATCATTTTTTCATGAATAAAATTGAGGGTAACAGTTCTAAACAACAGCAACATGACAACACTATGAAAATACACAATGAAGTACATATTTGACAATATGTTGAAAAAAGCTAAAATCATGTTAAAATACTAAACTTAATGTCATGGCAAGTAAACTTTTAAAAGGGCAAAAAAAAAAAAAAACCCCAAAAGCAAAAAAATTACTAAAAACTGCTAAATAAAAAATTTAATTATGAAAAAAATGACCCCCAAGTAAAACCCCCCAAAATGATAAAAATTCAATATGCATGAATTACATTGCTTGGTGATTAAACTCATGTACATTATTCCTTGGTTGTAGTTAACTCAAAACAAAGTAACAAAATTGTATCTTCTGAAGTTATCAGGGGCAACAAAAACAAAATATATAAAAATCCAAATATAAACACATTGTAGTACACGTATTTAGAAAAAGGAAAATATTAAATTTTCTAATTTAGTTATGTTGATAGGAAATAAATGAAACACACAAAAAAAATGCCAAGCAACCACGAAGACAAACCCCCCACAGACGAAAGATTGGGATAAACTGGACATCACAAAGAGCCCATCAACTACAAACAAGAGGACAAACAAAAGAATATACTACATGTAATTACAACAAGAAGACATACCAAAGAACACATCAACTACAACAAGAAGACATACCAAAGAACACATCAACCACAACAAGAAGACATACCAAAGAACACATCAACCACAACTAGAGGTCAAACCATAGAACACAACAAAAAGACATACCAAAGAACACATCAACCACAACAAGAAGACATACCAAAGAACACATCAACCACAACTAGAGGTCAAACCATAGAACACAACAAGAAGACATACCAAAGAACACATCAACCACAACAAGAAGACATACCAAAGAACACATCAACCACAACTAGAGGTCAAACCATAGAACACAACAAGAAGACATACCAAAGAACACACCAACCACAACAAGAAGACATACCAAAGAACACATCAACCACAACTAGAGGTCAAACCATAGAACACAACAAGAAGACATACCAAAGAACACATCAACCACAACAAGAAGACATACCAAAGAACACATCAACCACAACAAGAAGACATACCAAAGAACACATCAACCACAACTAGAGGTCAAACCATGGAACACAACAAGAAGACATACCAAAGAACACATCAACCACAACAAGAAGACATACCAAAGAACACATCAACCACAACTAGAGGTCAAACCATAGAACACAACAAGAGGTCAAACCATAGAACACAACAAGAGGTCAAACAATAGAACAAACAAAAGAATAAACTACAAGAAGACATACCAAAGAACACATCAACTACAACAAGAAGACATACCAAAGAACACATCAACCACAACTAGAGGTCATACCATAGAACATATCAACTTCAACATTCAAAGTACACAATAACAACAAAAACAACCAAAAATCACACTTGTCAGATAAAGAAGACAAACCAAAATTTACAGTAAGCAACCAAAGTACACACAAACCACAAATAGAGGACCTACAAATGAGTAAATGAACCAAAGCAAGAGGACAGACGAAATAACAGAAACAACGCAAAGGTCACAACATGAGAACACAACTGTCAAAACAAACTGACAAACGAAGGAACACACCAGACTGAACAAGATGACAAACAACACCGCAAGGTACCTACAAAAACACAACAGCCACAAAGAGAGGTCCAACTTAACAACAAACAAACAAACAATCAAACAAAACAAAACACCCCCCGCAAAAAAAAACCCCAACAAATTAATGTATTAATGTTGTGCTCTTCTAACGAAATGCAGATGGGACGTTAAATGATATTAACTTTTTTGCTTTTTAAATGCACTGCACAAACTTGTTAGAAAAATACCGGTAAAACATTGAAGCAAAAATAACGGGGTTGTTTGCTTTTAAACATACCACACGCCATTCAAGTAGCAGTATCATTTTTACTATAAAAGTACTGATGTACCGGAATAGTCATGATGATTACCATACAAATTACCTTAGGAATTTTCGAACGGAATAAAAACTGTCCAAACAGAAACGGCACGAAAAGTTAAATATCAAAATTTTGAATTCTGAGACCACATCAAAATTTCCATGTAACACAATGCAGTGCTGAAATATTCTCTGAATTGAACGGATACGGATGCAAGTTTTGGTTTACGCTGAATGATCAATATTTAAGGTAGTATGGCTATAATTGAGCCATATTGCTGCATAATTTGCATTGTACTGACGCGCCAATGGCGGATGGATATTTATGGAATTTTATTTTGTTGAATAAGACAATGATTTTGAACTTAAAATATTAATAAACACAGGGAAACACGACCAAAATCGATGCAGGGAAAAATTCTAGTTGAATATTCATGAGGATATTTCTGTGGATTGGGCAAAAATTTCGTATTTTCTTTTCAGTGGTATCAGTGAGCCAAAAATACTGGTAGAAAATAGATACGAAAATCGGAAAATTGTTATGACTGAAAACATTTACTCAGAACATGTGTTTTCTAGGCGCGTATACCTTCGTTTAGATGGCATGTAACAAACGCTCTTTATATCAATTAAAGTCAATGATTTACTTGAGCCGTTTGTATAGAGGTCCATATATCATCATCATCATCATTTCTATAAATAAAGCATTTGACATTACATTATAGAATGGTAAAGTCAATCGGCGTCAATACGCTATCAATGGGAGACCACGTCACACACACAAGACGTGGCCGCCGTCAACTACAGTGATTATCTTCTGCATATAACGTTGTTCCATGACATTCTTCCTTTATTTCAATGGAGCAATAACATGATTGACGACCTTTAAGATGGTTTCTATGACCGGGCTAATTATTCATCTGAACTGGATCAAAGTTAGGTTGAAGGTTGTCCATTTATTTGGAAAACTGACCATGTTTAGTGACCACTACACACTCTGTTGCCAATCTGTTTTGGTCATTATACGATCCCTTTCTGCGCGTTGGAATCAAGTTTTATGAATTTGAAACTGAACTTCGAATAACAAGTCACTCACGATAAACTGCTTTGAAATGAATTTCAGCAGTGTTAAGAATTATGAAAAAGAACTAAAAATAGAAAACAACCCTTCGAATGAGAAAATAAAACTAACAAAACAAAAGAAAAAACAGAAAACGTGAGAAAAAAATACCAAACAAACAAAAAAGAAAGAAAAAAAAATTACAAAAACAAAACAAAGGATGAATGAAAGAAACGGGGATGGGTAATATGTATTTATAATAAGTAAATAAGTAAGATGAATAGAGAAAACGAATAATTATGATGTAGGCTAGAAATGATTGGATCCTTCTATGGTTTTCTTCATTGACGTTACAAGGAAACTATTTGATTAATTAATTTTATATTCTTTATCTTTTTCACTAAAAGTAAGATATTTCAAAACAGAATTCTTTAGTGAGACGGAGAAATTATTTAAGGTGACAAGTTAAGGAAACAATGTAAATATAGATAGGATGCATTTCTTATATTATCTCCATAATAGCATTTCATATATTTATTTATTCGTTCATTTGTTTTATTTTATATCATTCATCTTTTTATATATTATTGTTTGTTTTATTCTTTTTAAGTTACTCAAAAATTCGGGGATTTTTTTCTTCAGAATTTCGAAACTGCGTTTTATTTTACATCGTGATCGTGATTTTATCATCCAAATCTTAAATACATTTATAGGTGATATGACATGCCTTAAATAATATGACTGTATTATAATGTTATATGAAATCAATACCTAGTAAAAGACTTTGTATATGTAATATTCCTCTAATGCGTTTGCTTAGGATTTTGCTTATTTTTATTTTCACAGTTTCTCTGTATTTTCAGGCCCGTGCCGTTGTACGGACATCGTCCAATGTTAGACGTCCAGAGGTTTCCGTCACTGTTCTCACCATTCCCACCCTATCTTGGCTATCCGGGTATTAAACCAGACAGCAGGACGTCTATAGACCTATACGGTAACACGGGTAGACTGGCAGCTTATAATCTGTACATACAGGAAAGTCTCAAACGTCTTCACGAGAACCGACTTCAGACGACAACCAATGACGTCATTCGACCTACCGTACCGGAACCTCCAAACATGACGTCTCTATCTACCGATAAAGAAACCTCTTTGGCGCACTCTTTGAGCATGTTACGTCAGCGTGACCCCAATCAGGACAGAAACGCCGCCATGCTGAACTCTTCCTCATTCAGTGATAATCTAGGTGTACAATATAATATGGGCAGGAAAGTATTCCCCTGCCCGCAATGTAGATATACCACCGACAGACGTAATAACTTGAAGAGACACATGCTAACAATGCATCAGACTTGTCCAAAACTATTAGAATGTTGTGGAATATTATTCAGTACGAAAGCACTGTTAAGGGAACACGCAATGATTTTTCATTACCATGGATACACGTGTTTTTACTGTGGGCGACGGTTTTGTAGAAAAGCCCTTTTGAAGCGCCACCTTTCCGTCCATAACGGTCAAAAAGATTTTGTTTGTAATGTTTGCGACTATGCCACTAGCCACAAAAGTAATTTAGAGAGACACCGTAAAGTGCACATGCGTCAAGATGAACTTCCGGAGGAAGAGCAATCTTCCCACAATACCTCTAAACAAGATAATGGTACGAGAGAAGAACCAAGAGCACTGGACGATGAAACGGAATCAGAGAACATATCAGTTTGCTCGGACAGTGACGAAGAAGTAATAAATGTCCATTCTGATTGAATGTTTTCAAAAAACGTCGATAAACTTCAATTGTACATGTATGTTAATGAATTCAATTATTATATTATTTAATAAATAACTATTTTGTTTACTGCTATTTATTATTTTTGTGTTTTATTTTCATTTGAAAACCTACGGTCTCGCACTGACGTGCAAAAAGAGGCAATACTGGAAAGAATATTTGTTTAAATGAAATATCTGTTTTCGAACAATAAAAATTAATTTGGTAAACAATAGAAAGAGAACATTCCTGCAGCCTGTTTTACAAAAATTCTTACGATAACATTGTAGGAATTTTTTCGTAATTTTTGATCGCTTACTTCTCCTTACTTACTTACTAAATTCCTCGATATTTTGTTTCTGTATTTATATTAAGTATGTAGAAACGATATCAGAAAACATATTACATGTACAATCTAAATGGAAACACTTCAGAACCTTTTATTTATTACGATAGTTACCAAAATTCCTTTAAAATGTGTTTTTTTCGTAAAATTGTTTGTGGAACAGGCTACAGAGCATAGACAAGCATGATGCACGAGAATTATTAGAAATCCTACCCAGGGTAACAAAGTAACATATCCTGATTACAAACTAGTGTGAAAGGGTAAAATCAGGATTACAATCAACCTAAACAGTTTTGATTCTGAGTCAAGGGTTATGTGGAGTATTGCACAAGTGTAATTTATAACAGATAATGGCTATAAACTATCTATCATTATATATAGCTCACAATATCTGACGAAGTTTCAAAAACTAACAAAATGAACATAGAACATTCTTCAACGGAGCAAAAATCAATCCCCAATGAAGATGAGATCAGGTGTCCGGGGAGAGTAAGCATCTCCTGTTTGCTAGCAACACCCGTCACATTTGGTTAAAGTACCAAACTTGTTTCAGTGAGAGGGGGAAGACTAAATATAAGTATATGTAAGTCATGAGAAGATCTCCAAAAAGACTGCCTTGCCATGATCATAGCGGAACACACACCCATTTGTAATTAATGAAAAGGGAGGGATGGTGGTAACAAGTAAAACTACAGCACATAACATCTTAGACATCAAAACAGCACAAAAGACAACACGTAAATCAACGAGAACAATGGACAACCGGTGCCGACTTCTGACGGTCATCTGATTTGTAGCCACACCATTAGCAAATGGTGTAGATAACCGGAATAGGTGTGTTCAACTCTCACACTTTTTCGGTTACTTAGCAATCTCGGAAAATGGCACAATTTTTGTACATGTATTTTAAAGCCTCCTTACTGTAAGACGACGACAGAAACAGACAACAAAACGCAAGAAACAAACAGATGAATATGTAAATGGATTGATAAAGCATAATTAAGGGCCTTCGAAAAACAGACATAAACAACTTCAATTTGCAAAGAGGAATCGATATAAAAGGAGTTCAGAAATAAAATAATTTGATGGAATAACAAATCTTCTTTCTAGTGAAATTCAGGTGTTCTTGTAGTTCATTTGCATGTTTTAATATGCACATTGGTTGACACTGTCTCCAGAACAATTTGTCTCATAATAACTTTGAAGAATTTTCATTGGAACGAAAGATAGATACTTGTATTTTGCTAGCTCTCATGTTCAGGACTTTCTATGTAAAATGAACAAATAACAAAAAAAAAAAAACAAAACAAAACAAAAAAAACAAAAAACAAAAAAAAAAACCAAAAAAAAACCAAAAAAACAACAACAAAATTAGGTCAAGTGTTTCGATATCATAAACTTGTAAACGCGTCAGGAAATTTCATAGGAATTGCAAATTCTGGGCATTTCCAGCATCAAAGCATATATCATACATATACGATGACTTGATGCGCAAAAAGAGGGATAAAAGGAAAATGGAATCAAAACAATAAATAAACAATCGGTTGCCCTCTCTGCAAGGAATGTGACCCTAAAATGATTATGCATGGTACTGGACTCATCTACAGTTTCGTACCAGCATCTTTTCTAGCATACTCAATGATGGGCTTTGTCCAAATCACGTCAGAGAAGATGGACCCCTGATTCCTAGTCCTAACCGAAAGTTAGTCGGACTCCTCTCTGAAAGTTAGTCGGACTCCTCTCTGAAAGTTGGTCGGTATCCTCTCTGAAAGTTAGTCGGACTCCTCTCTGATCATAGCGGAAAACACACATTTGTATCAAGTGAAAAGGGAGGGGTGGTGGTAACAAGTAATTGTTGGTAATAGTTGCACATTGGTCTCCCTCTTTTTCTTGTCTAATCATTAGTGTCTCGAAGTGTCTTTTCTTTACGTGAGTGTTCTTGTTGTCTTCGATTATGTGTTGTTGTTGTTGCTGATAGGTATATTTTATTTCTAGTGATCATGTGTGAGTGCTCTTGTTGTCTTCGATTATGTGTTGTTGTTGTTGCCGATAGGTGTATTTTATTTATGGCAATCATGTTTGAGTGTTCTTGTTGTCTTCGATAATGTGTTGTTGTTGTTGTCGATAAGTGTCTTTTATCAATGGTGATCATGTGTGAGTGTTATTGTTGTCTTCGATTTTGTGTTGTTGTCGTTGTTGTTGTTGTTGTCGATAGTTGTATTTTATTTATGGCCATCTTGTGTGAGTGTTCTTGTTGTCTTCAATTATGTGTTGTTGTTGTCGATAGGTGTATTTTATTTATGATGATAGTGTGTGAATATTCCGATGTGGTCACTACACCATGGAGATCTCTTCCTTATTTTCAACATTGTCAATGGTTGATTTCTTCCCCAATAGATTATTTTAACATTTTCATAAAAGAATAATCTACAATTGATTGATTGGGGGTTTGAAATTTGGCAACTTTTGTATAACCACTGTCATCAGCTAATTCTCTCTTCATTTTCTGAGCCGTAACACGTTTTATTTTGTTTCTATCCTTATGCAAAATAGACTGCAACGACTAAATATTTTTAAAAATAAAACATTACATTTTTTTTTTTTTTCAATTTTTTTTCTGTTTTTTTTTTTGTATGCGTGTCCTGATACAAGCAGGTTTTAACTCCACATCCACAGAAAATTAAAAACAAATGAAAAGGAATAAATATGTGCAAATATTGCTTTTTCTTGAGTTATTTAATGTTTATATCTTATGGTGAGAATGTAAAGGAATTGCATTTATTCTATGATTCCAATCTTTATAAATTATTTTATCACATGATACACCCGTTATGCAGTTTCATAAAGCCATTTCATAATGTAGGCGTCACACTGTCCCGATTATGATATCCGATGGACACACGAATATGAAATTTTCAATTTCGTGCGAAGTTACTCCCGAATATGGTTAAGATCCGCTCAGCAACCGATGTTTTTACGATGCTAAAAGATGATAACACGATGCTTAAAGATGACTACACGATTATATCCGAACCGCTCCCGATGACAACACGACGGGACAAATTATATCGTAAAACATATCCGAAGGTCATACGAAGGCTTACGATGTATCAACGAAGGCTATTAGATTGCTTCACGGCGTCGTATCTAGAATGCGATGCATCGGATTATAACCAGGAATGCATCACGTTTTGGATGTTTAAAAATTCTTGTTTATGTAGGCCTCACACTGTCCCGATTATGATATCCGATGGACACACGAATATCAAATTTTCAATTTCGTGCGAAGTTACTCCCGAATATGGTTAAAATCCGCTCAGCAACCGATGTTTTTACGATGCTAAAAGATGATTACACGATGTTAAAAGATGACTACACGATTGTATCCGAACCGCTCCCGATGACAACACGACGGGACGAATTTTATCTTAAAACATATCCGAAGGTCATACGAAGGCTTACGATGTATTAACGAAGGCTATTAGATTGCTTCACGACGTCGTATCTAGAATGTGATGCACCGGATTATAACCAGGAATGCATCACGTTTTGGATGTTTAAACATTCTTGTTTAATCAGTAGCACAGTATCAATGGTTTCCTCCTCTGCCTTTTATTATTTCTGTCTCAGAAAATACAATAAATACCCAAAAGTTAGTAACTCAAATATATGTTATCGAATATCTGAATCGCACTGTCTAGTTAGCAAAGATATATGAATGTTGATTGTTTAGACTTAGGATCACTGTCGAGGGTTTAATACCCGAAACGTGCATGTCTGGTCCATGCTGTAAATTTATCAGGTCTTAAATGATGCTATTGAATTTGAAGACGTTTAACATTTGAACTACTTGGTGAGTGTCACTGCTGGTGGACCAAGAGTCCCCGAGGGCACATGTAGCCAAGTTCGATCAACTTCGGTTGATCGTCAATCTCTTCAACGCATTTGCTGTTACAAAATTTCTTGAAATTTCTAAAACGTGGGTCCTGTAGCATCATATCCCATCCATTCTTCTACGTCTTTTGGTACATGTTTTTCGACATAATAATTTTCATACTTTTTGGCCATATTACATCGTTTAGACTTAGGATCACTGACGAGGGTTTAATACCCGAAACGTGCATGTCTGGTCCATGCTGTAAATTTATCGGGTCTTAAATGATGCTATTGAATTTGAAGACGTTTAACATCTTATCATGATAGACCATCTTTGAAAGTTTGATTTTACAAGGCACTTTATTACAGTTCTTTATGTGAAAGTGTGACTACCAGACGGACAAATAGACAACGGGTTCAGTTAAAAGTGACCTTTGCGTAGCAGTTGACATGTATTATTGTCAACCAAAAATTGTCTTAGAATATCACGAATTTCATTTATAAACATCATTGGTGGAAACAAGTTGAAGACGTGTAAGAAAGATGAAAATGGATATATGTCACAACAAGATACTAGTATTACCAGTAATTATAGAAAATACTGAGTCTGTACATGCTCTCTTAGATGAATTTAAAGAAACAATGCTTCTGTCTTCTTTTTCCTTATCGTAACATTATCAAGGCACGTCATTTTGCTTTAAAATTCATTGATTGTGAACTTGCAAATTGAACTTGCAAATTTGAAGAAGACAGAAAAGATTTTATTTTGATAGATATTAAGTTAACTTAGAAAATACTTTAAAAATGGCTTTGAATATTATGTATTTGAAATGTTTTGTTTAATATTTGTGCCTGTCATCTTTTTATCGGGATCCCATCTTAACGTCATCGTACTAGAGTACGATGACATTACGACGTCATTTCGATGGAATTACGAGGTTGTCACGAAGTCGTATAGCCTACCTAACTCCATCGGGAGGTTCTTGACACGTTCGTAATGCCTTCGTATGGCAAAATTTTCCCGATGGTCCCGATGGTAATTCGAAGGAGAAACGAAGAAGTAACGAATACGCAAGATGCCTTCTCGATGGTCTTACGAAGGGCAAGATGATTACACGAACCTGTTTTGAAGATGGTCTTTCGGGAGTGCCATCGGGAATTTTTTGGCATGCCAAAGATTTTGACTGCACTCCCGAAGTTGTTCCCGAATTTTGACAAATCAAGCCGGCGGTCATACGATGGTTCAAGATGGCCTTACGAATAGCCCGATGATATTACGATCACACACGAATTTGAAAAAATCCTTTATCGTGTGGCCATCGGCTGCTTAAATCGGGACAGTGTGACGCCAGCATAAATATATGATATGATAACACGTTACATATCGCTCTGCTTCAATGCGATTGGTCAAGTTTGGAACCAAATCACATGAACCTTGACAAATGTGACCTTTCAAATATCGGTCAACTGTTAAATTCAGACCCGTAGTCAATATCAATGATTAAAATTGTTGTTGTTGAATTAATTCTTGCATAAAAATACTATTCAAAATTGAAATACTTTTCTCTTACGCACAGAATATCTATACGATGGGGAAACTACTTCTCATGGCGTAGCAGACGACTTCTAGATCACGGCGTGATTCGCCTCTGTAGTTCTCGGAAACGTTGATTTCACGTTAGAAATACACATATTTGGCAATATCATGTGATAAAAAGAATCTCAAATGAATTTTCATTTCATACGATGTATTATGAAACTCGTTGTGCGTTTTATATCCCCTCTCCAAGGCTCGGGGATATAAAACTCACAACTCGTTTCATAATACATCGTATGAAATGAAAATTCATTTGAGATCCTATATTTATCATTTATATTTTATAGAGTATAAAACATTAAATCAATGTTCTAGAATTTTCCACTTCAAAAATACCACGTTTTCCTTATAAGCTTTTTGTTTTCCTTCCTGATTTTCTAAACCTCAAAAACAGGTTACATAACAAGAAATAGACCATTTTCGAGTTACAACTAATGACCGTTATAAACCTTCAGTTTAGTCACTGCTATGACGCACCTGCTTAGTTACGTCAAGTAGGGTTACTTCCGGTCTACCTTAGCAACGTCACATATTGTGACATCAACGGTGTAAAATCGATCTAATCTACTCAAAATTAAAAAACTACTTTTCTTTGAATATGGAAATTATTATAATCGCTGCTTTTGTTTGTATTGACCATTAATTTGTTTATGTCATCAATGACAATGTAAATTATAAGTCATCGGATTTTACTTTTTTTCAGTAATATCACATAGAGATAATTATTCTAATAAATATTAAAAAAGTGAAAAACAGGAAATTTTTTGAACGGAAAATTTAAAAGTCTTACATAAAAAAATTAGAAAATGGTAACCCATCTGAATTTCTTTTTTAAAACATAACAATAATTGTGATTTAACCCCCCCCCCCCCCCCTTTAACGGCATTGCCTTTTTATGCAAATATATCCCTAAGAAATTGTCAGTAAATAAAAGGTTCTAAAATTTAAATTATATTAAGTATTTCTGAAGTAATATAAGCCGCTTTCTCTTCTGAATGCATCAATTCAGTATGAAAATTGGTATTAACAGGGTTTTTTTATTTGGGGGGGGGGGGGGGGGGGGGTTAAAACTGTTTTGATAAATGGCAGCGTGTACTATTGGTAACTTGAGAAAATAAGAAAGATACGAAAGATATGTCCCTGTACACCTGACGAAGGCATTAAAAAAAAGATGTTCAAAATTTGAAAAAAAGAAATATGAAAAACGGTACCTTGGAATATAATGAAAAAACAAATTGTATATAGATAAAAAATAATGCGTGGATCTAAAACATTTTTCCAAGGATGGGGTTCATCCTGGCTCTGAAGTTGAGAAATTGGGAGCGTAGAAATAGAATAATGACTGACATCTTGAGGAGGAGGGGAGTTTTGAGCCTCAACACCCGCGCGGGTGTAAACTTCACGCAAAATAAAATGTAAACCCTATGAGACTCAAAGTTCAAGTAAACGTTTTATTTGCCGTATTCACAGATAGACCTTCTTGTATCTATTTAGTCATGATCCTTGAACATACATTTCAATAAATACATCTGGCCTGCAAACTTTAAAATGAAAACTGTTCTCGTGAATTCGTTAATCTCTAGGGGACGGAGTTCACCCCAGTCACGCTCATGACCTGATCAATATTTTACAAACGAGGAATGGAAAGCCGATAGGAGGAGGGGGGGGGGGGGGGGGGGGGGGTCAGCCAGGTAAGGAAAATATACCAGTCCTGAGTCCGAGAAGATAATTATTTCAGACATTTTTTTTTTCATTCTTCATTCTTTTAGATTTTGCATGATCTTTTTCCCATTACAGAGTCACAGATACAATGTCACTGTGTATACCAATGCTATCATGATATTTGATCGTCAGCAGGGTCTCTCTCTCCCCCTCCCAACCTTACCTCCCCTCCCCTCTCCCCCTTCCTTTTCACCCTTCCCTTACCTCCCCCCTCCCGCCCCTTTCTCCCTCCTCCCGCCCCTTTCTTCCCTGTCCCTCTCTCCCGCCCCCTTCCCCCTCCCCTTTCATTCTGTCCACCCCCTCACCTTCATAAGCTTTACCCGGCATCACGTCGTTGGTCGGTTGCCGGGGTACTGGGTAGGTTGTACATCAAAATCAAACATTTAAACACCTGTCGTGTCAAATGCCTACCCCCATCTAACTGTCACAAACAATAAATTCAGTCACATACACCTGGACACGTGTCCAGAGTCTCTTGTTATGTCTCCTCGTAACCGCCCCCCCCCCCCCCCCCCCCCCCTTTCCTGCCCCATTCAACTTTTATATAGAGCATCCCCTTTGACTGATACCTTTTGCTTGAATTTTTCCAACCCCAAATCATATAAATGGTGCACATTTATGACGCTACAATGCCATTTGGTTGCGTAAATAGTTTATTTCTTAATCGTGATCACGTTATTTTTAGACTCAAATGTAAACCGGAAGTAGGGCATCTTGACAAAACGTCGAAGCGGAGTATAATATCCGAACGTGATCGGTAACTCGAAAATCGTCTATTGCGTTAAGGATGGCGACTCATATAATAAGGAGTATTAAACTTTTTATAAAAATGGGCCACAAATGAAGAACAATTCTCATACTTTAATTTTACATATCGAAATACCAAGGTCGGTGTTGAAAATTTCGAGATATAGCTAAAAATAGATTAGATTAGGGAATTTCTGATGCTATTTTTAGACAAAAATCACCCATTTCAAGAAAAGCACTAGTAATTGAGGAAAGAATGTTATTATGTGATTTTTGAAATTTTTAATGAAAAATAGACGCTTTCCTTCAGTAAAAAAAACATATATATGAAATGAAATAACTTTATTTTAGGAAAGCAGTGTCCTTATCAATTAAATGTAAAAAAAATGTTAAAATTCGTAAAATTATCATTTTTTGCCTTAAAAATTCACTTCAAAGGAGTATTTAACTTTTTTTCTAGTTATGACAGAAGGAATAAAGAAATCTTGATCATTCAATTGATATATAAAAATACATAGGTCGGTGTTAATATAAGAGCAAGATAAAGCGTCGAAAGAGGCTTAATGTCCATGATGACGTCATACCTAGATTTTATATATACAAATCATAGCGTCGAAACATTTCAATAAATGACGTTTGTATCATAGAATCTTATTCTTTTTTATTCAAACAAATATGTATTCCTGTAGTAAAGTCTCATTAGAAATTGACTCAACACGAAAATTGTTCTCGAATACTCGAAGAATGTCCATTGTGTAAATTGCTGGGAAATAAAGCAATACGTCGCATTATTTGCTAAAACCTACCTATTTTACTGACTTGTTTCCGATCGAAATGTTAGAGAGACGATGTTTTTATTTACCTTATATATTGTAGAATACAAACTTCGATTTAGATTTTTGCAAGCTTCATAAAAACTAAGTATTTTCGCTTAGCGTTCAAAGTAGACGTCGTATTCCGTGAAAGACTAATAATATAACAATGGCGTAGCTCTGCCTGAAAAAGTGGGGGGGGGGGGGGGGGGGGGGGGGGCGCACAACATCCCAGAATTTCTAACAAGGAAAAAAAATTGAGGGGATTAAAAACAAATATTGGGGTTTCATGTTCTGTATGCACAAATTTTAACATTCTGGTGCAATTCTAAATTTTTAAGTACATGATTAAAGGTCTGGCGAGCGACAGCGAGCCAGGATATTTTTTTAACAAAATATTGACCTATCAGAAAATACTGTCTCTACCCTCTATCATTAACGTACATGTAATAATATTCTATATAGTTTGAGTTAAATGTCTTCATATACATTGATAGAGTAATATGTATATAAGGATGGATCAGAATAGCAAAATTATTCAGAAAGTCTACAAAGAAATTGCGAGCGGTAGCGAGCCAAAGGAAAATTTTGAAAATTGACCGAAAAAATTGTAGATTTATGGTACAGAATGTTGCTATGTTAAACAATGTTAATGCATCATAACATTTTCAAAGTGGGGGGGGGGGGGGGGGGCATGAGCCCATGCTGCCCCCCCCCCCTTTCTCCTATGCCTTTGTATAAGACTTTTACTCAGCAACTTAAAAATTATAAGATTCCTGTCAAAATATCAAGAAATGAATTTCAGCGGTGGGATTTTGATTTGAAAAAAAGGGAGGGGGTTCACAGTGCAGCTATAAAGGATACTGCTCATTAGAAAATCTAACAACCAAACAAAGAAAAAGAAAAGTGCTGGGCACGAGCCTTTCCTCCTGCAAGTAACGTAAAATGGCGTAGATGTTTACTCTTTGGTTTCAAACAGTAACCGGCGTCGGAGAGTAGCGATCCAGAAAATATGAAGAAATGAAGTATTTATTCTGTTTAAATTAAGTCATTATAAACAAAAGGGAAATCAAAACTTCAATATTCAATATATCGATTGGTGAACGAAACGGGATGGTCACATTTTGACTACATTTCTGGCCTAGAGGAATATTTTTAAACAAGATTTCAAGAAAAATATTGAAAAAAAAACCTTCTTTTTTAACACCACATTCGTCATTTACAACTCATAGGTGCTCGTGGACGTGGAGAATCAGTCAATAAGTATCCCGAGATGGTACCCGGTTTTCTATATAAATCAAAATACAAGGCAAAAAACTCAATAAATTTTTCTTCCGCCTCAAATTTTCCCTGCCCAGCAAATTTCTGTAAAACGATTATCTTACATGTAGTATTGAAAAAATCTTAATCATTCAAAATGGTACATGTTGTAGACGTTCGTAAAATATGGTTGCCCCCTCCACATAGGACTATCAACTGATGATAAGATCACAATTGATGTTTTTATGTCATTCCCTCGCATGAATTTTACATTACTAGCTAGTATTATATCTTGAAATTTGTATTTTTCTCTATGTCATCGTAATAAGTGAGCATCGGGAAAGGGAGGGGGTGGGGGAGGTAACAGGATGACTTCTGTAAGCCGGGTTTTTTTCAGCAATTGTAAGAGCCGGATTTTTTTTTTTTTTTTTTTTCGTCGGCCCTTCGGGTCGGTTTATTATTTTTATACTTTTTAAATTTTCCTAAAAGTTTATTTCATTCAGCGCAATATTTCGGCCGCAAGATGTATAAAATATCAAACACGGAGTGAGTATCTCTATATGTTAGAAGACAGAAGGTGGGCTATTTTCATGATTCCTTCTGGCCAGAATCTTTTCCCCCTAAAATAGCCGTCCGGAGAATTTTTTTTTAATTGCAAAGTACGTCTTCCTGCCGCCTCCAACCCCCCCCCCCCCCTTCCATAAAATCACATGGCTGTTCCCTAAGATCACGAGAACACCTGTAAATTGATAGATTGATTGACTGATGATATTATAATAGACGGACTAAGCAGTCGACCCCTCTCTCTTTCTCTATCTTTATTAATGCTTAATCTAGGACTGGGGGGGGGGGGGGGGGGAGGTCGCTTGTTGCATTCCCCTTTCCATCTGGCCAGACCCCATGTGAATAAACTCCTTATTATTCAAGACTCGAAACACATACGTATTATATGTTTATGATATATGAATCCATTAAAACATAATATTAAGCAAACCTTACCGAAAAGAAAGTTTACAGCTTCAACATAAAAAATGTATTCCATATCAACAAGTTTGGATGAAAGGGGGGGGGGGATTGAATTTGCCACGATGTTGGAAACTAGCATATAAATGACTGCACTGATTCGGCCCTCACCCAGGCAATACCAACCTTCCGGAGAGTTTGTCATAAAAAAACCCAACAATCTATTTTTAACACCTCACTGAAGAGCGTAGGGGAAGGGGGGGGGGGCACTTACGCTCACGAGCGTATATAATAGATTTATAACTATACGTCCCTGTTACGAACAAGGTACGTTTTTCACTAGAGAGAGCGACATTGAAACAAAATATTAAATTACACTATGACATAAAATGCCAATTGATCTTAGGGGAGGATAAAAACTTTCGCATTAGGAAACAAAAAACCGGCTTGATTTTTTTTTTCGGAAAAATTTGAATAAAAACGTACAGCCCGAAAGACAGACGAAAATAAATCCGGATCATGTAGATTCTGTGGATTGAAGAAAAATAAAACCACATTCCCTCTGAGTCGGTACTTCATTTCGATTCATCAGTGATGATATACGTTACTTGATATTACCTATATACAGTCCTAAATCGAGCATTCTAGTGTTTTCTCTGATGCGACATCGCCTGCGTTATAACGTCATGCGTATGACGCGATGACGTTCGAATCGCCTAATACGTTGCGCAGTGCTATGTGCGCACACGTGATGAGTCACCATCGTTAAGTTGTTTGCGTTGTAAAAATGGCATCTGATTTCATCATAACAAATAAGTGTATGCTACTGAAATGATGGATTAATTTATGGGTCAGGGCAAACACATCTACGTAATGAACAACATCAGATATGAACATATAAATGTTATTTCTTTGACGATGGCATCACATGATTCAAACTTCAAAGTTTTTGCTTCTTTCCCTTTTTATTTTCGAGAAATTATTGAAGTAATTAATAATGTGCTCAAGGGATAAATGTCTGTTATAAATTTCTGACATCGAGCAAAGTTGATGTCATTTATGGTAATTATGGAAATAATCATTAATGTAGTTAGTTTCTCTGAAAACTGTCGATATACCCTAACGATAGTATAACCAACGACTTTTCAATATCCGCCAAGGCGTTTATTTGCTACCTTAATCAGCCAACCGATTCCTATTTACTGAAACACCTTTGGGTAGAAGTCGTTTAACATTTATCATTCTGTTAGATTACTTTGCCGATGCCCAGTAGGGAAGAAACAGAGTCCCCGTTTTGCTCCGAGTTAGCCAATTTCGACACGAGTCGTTCTGATATCCAAATCGACATCCGGTATTATAGGGGGCGCTCTTATCATTATAAATTGCGTAGTATATGTGCACTATTATTGTTAGTAAGGCATTGATTTTGTTCATAATTGCCTACTTTCCGATAGAAAAGTCTCTGATCTGATTCCCGGTAATGTGAGACCTGCCATAAGAAAAATAATTTCCCGAATAAACCGATAAACGAGAACGATTTCACATAATAAGTGCCATAATTGATCCATGAACAGCCGAGAGGAATGGCAATTTGAATTTAAATGTATATAGTTTTGTTAGATATTAGGCTAGGAGCGAAGAATTCAACTTGATCAATGTTTCAGATAGTTTTCAACTTGATCATAACTTTGATAATTACAGGAACAGGGATCACCTTTCCGGATGTTCGCACCTGGACACGTGACCTTTTTGAATGCGCATGTGCGTACTTTCGATATTTCTCTACGAGGAGTTATCGACACATGTATCTTAAAAGCAGTAAGCCATGTCGGTGGTATAAACGCCAAATATGGAGGAAACTCATCTTTTTAACTTTCATAATTCTGATCTCTTTCAGAGACTGTCAGATATTAATAGCTATTTAATTGAAATCAAAACGAATGTAAATGATGCTGCATGTAACTTTCCGTGCTCGGCGTCATGGTAATATTCTTTGATTAAGCTGGAGACAAATAAACAGGAGCTATTAGTGTGGATCTCACTTTAAAGCGTGTTTCCGTTTATCGCGGAATCTAGCAAAAAATCGACACATTATAGTTACAATCTAAACTCCTTTTATGGATGACACTACGTTTTGCAGTTGTATTAATGATTTCGATATGCATTTGTACTCATTCCATTTAAGATTTCCATCATTAGAAAAAATCACCGAGAAATTAGACGGAAATTGGCAAGTCGACATTTATTATGGATCGAAGAAATGAACAATTGAGGTAGTTATAGAATATTAAATGAAATTTCATTGTGTTGCATTATTTAAACTTTTTTTTATAATCTACCAAACATAGACTTGGAAATAACGGATCCGAAGAAGGATATATGTGTGAATCCGAAAAAAAATATTCTAAAGGCTTTTAATTTGAAATGGTAATTTTGAAATCGTACCATCTCGGTTTTGGCTTTTGGCAAGGGAGCCGTTTTGAGCATCACATCTATTCACACATTTATGCCCCTAGTAGTTGACAACTCTAAAAAACCTTTCATAAACAATGATAAAAAACAAAGAACAATTCAAAAACTGTCACATTTATATTCTAATAGAATAACCTCCGTATAAGTATTTGTTTGAAAGGCCGTGAAGACACATAATTACTTTTTTGACTTTGGAATGTGAAGTTCCTGTGTCGAACAGTTGACATGTATTTCATATCAGTGTTTTTCTGCTTAAGTAAACTGTATAATAGTATATGTAAAACGACCTCTGCTATCTATTACATAGTATGTAAATCCAATAGAGGTATCTATGTACTGATTAACATATAAATTACATTACATCAGACGTTTAATCTTTATCCCCATATTTATTTATAAAAAAACAGATTGCAGCCATGACTCAAACACATCATGAAATTCGAAACCGATTTTGCCAAAAAAGTGGAAACTTTCTTTGGGCTCGACATTTCACATTTTCGAATGTCAATAAAATTCAAGCCTCGTCACATTACTTGATTCATCAACAAAAACCATGTCATCCGACATACTGCTTCTCATCAACCATATAAACATTTCTCATTGTTATCATCTGCAGCGACTGTTTTGTGAGCAGTGCGTCGGCGCCACATAGACACGGGGTGGCTGTTATTGGGCCATACGAGGGAAAGACAGGGGTACACAAATGGCGGAGTAATTGTACCTCGCAGCATTCTCGGCGGATGAATTCTGTGCGGGTGGTAAAACGGTTTCAGCATTACATTGATGGAGAAAAGATTTATGTGTCCCGAATAGCAATTACAATTAATTGATTTTATTCATATTTCAAATATTAAAACTTTACTTATTCTTTTCACTTCGGCTGAAGATGTTAGACCAATAAACAACAAATCAAGAAATAAATTTATTGGTTTTATGTGTTTGTCATCATATTTTATCACCTTGGGAACGAGACGAATAGAACCAACAAAATAAGATTATTTCTGAAATAAGAATATTATATTAGATGAATTACAATTAATACCACCTTTGATCTTGTTTCCATTTTTCAGCATTTGTTTCCCAACAGTTTGTTCCATCAAATCTTATTTCCTAGGCTCCTTATGAATTGGGCCTTTCGTTATCTCAGATTTCTGGTGGAATTCATTGTACCTAAAGAGTGGTAGCTTCTGCTGTAACAAAAGAAATATCTCAAAACATGAATATTCAACACCCTTGCCCAATCCATCGAGTGCGTTTCGACACATTTTTCATTTTATTGCGCTTCTAAATAGGTGGAGCCACTCACTCTACCTAAGATTTATAAATTAAACGAGAGGGCACCACTGATGTATTTTTGGCACTGTAAATAATCGGGAGGATTCATTATCCGTAATATGCTTGTCCGGTGAAAAGTATATGTATTTTGAAAATTTTTGTCTTATTGAATGCAGCTCTCTGACAGCACAGTTGGGAGACTGTACTGTTTTCTTTCTGTAGATATAGAAGAGAAATGAATACATTTATTTATAATTAATTCCAAGCTTATTTACCTCAGTGGATTTCATACAGACGAAGTTGAACAACATTTCCCACTTAAAAGACGTTCATCAAATTATTTTAAAGGGTTGCATTGACGCATTATGCTATTACATGTAAACCCTTAAATTATACCCCTCTTTTTTTCTTCCTCTGCCCAAAACATGAAGACGCGGAGCATTAACTAATTATATGTTGAAGGAGAAAATAAATTCAAATAAGTAATATATGTATACAAATAAGTTCACAAAAATCAAAACAAGGCAAAAATCAATCACAAATAAAAAACAAAAGTTCAAAGACCCCCCCCCCCCCAAAAAAAAAAAATCTCTAAAAAACCTATGGAAAAGGAAGTGAATAACTTTCGAATTCTGGTAAAGTAGTGCGGTCTATAACTCTAAACCTCTTTGTTTATAACTGAAAGTATTGACTGCATCACACCTGCCGAGTTTGAACTTGTCTCTGTAACAATATCTAATATTGAAAATACCTTACTTACTGTACTCAATCATAAAAGTACTTCTGACAGCTAAAATGTAAACTCGGAATGTTTATGCTGCATTAGATGTTGATTCCTTTATTTATTTACAATTTTCAGTATTTTAAATAACTAGAATTTCAATATGGAGGAACAGCATAGTTAAATTATATAATTTCGAGCATAAAATCAGCAAAAGAAATCAAATCTATTGGTTATATGAAAGTGAAATAGATTAAATGACTGATCATGTGAAAAGATAATTCTACACCCCCAAATATAGGGGTTTAAAAGGTCAAACCAACATAAACGCCTTGATTTTAAGAGGTGAGCAGCAGAGATGCGATAAGATCTATAATATTTAGAGGGTTAGATTTTATCAACATAGGGTGAACACCAAACAAAGGGGGAATATATCACATAACACTATTGCTGCCAATGTAGCTTGCTCAGTTTTCAGTTTCATGGATGCAAGGGGGCGTAACCGCTCGCGGAAGACTACTTAGAAGGCATTAGAACGTATGGAAATATGTAATAAAGGGATACTGACATTAATTAAAATTCCTGCTAACATGCTTCTCTGTAATTGAATTAAATGACTAATAGTTTAAGAATAAATAGATTGTTTGGAACTTGAGGTAGACATTTCCTTCTTTATACTGTTTCCAGATTCAGGTTCTTCAAACGGCCCGTAGACATTCATATATCCAATAATTTGCTTTTTGGATGGATAGTGTGTGTTCAATCAAAACAGTAAAGTAAATAGAGTTCAAGAGAGAGGGAGATACACAGATACTCTATGAAAACACGAAAAAAAAAAAATATATATCTCACACACGTGTAAAGGAATTCATGTGATGCAAAATTTATACAGAATTTCCGTATTTGTCATGAAAAAGAACACACGCAGATTTCTTTTTGATTCAAATTTCGTCGCATTGATATAATTTTCGTTATCATTATAACAATAATAGGCAAGATATACCTTCTTTATAATTTGTTAGGAATTTTAAAAATACAGCTCTAGTTATACAAAGAGCCTAACAAAAGCTCACAAAGCCAATGCATTACTTTAGTATTATAGATAGTGTGCTTTGTTGGGGATAGAAATATCATTTTGATCAAAATTGCGATCATACACACAACATATTAGAATAATATTCATATAATCTGTGTATTTCTGTATATGTATGTCGCAGATTCCCTACAAAGCTAGGGAGTGGGGGATGGGTGGGGTTGGGTTGGGTGTTATTAATCGGTAGTTTTTTTTTTAACAGGCACACATTTAAATTCGTGTCATATCCTACTGGTAGCCATCCCATCCAGGTGTTTCCTGCTGTTGCAATTCTTATGTTGTTATTTTTCAAAATTTATTTTCCTTATCGTTCGTAATAAAATTTCCTATAGTCCTTTTAATGTTATCAAATCTGATCAGGCGAAAACCAGCAAATCTGATGTCATGACATATCTAAATTTCTACTAATGAAACATAATTCTTTGCACCGAATGTGTGCAAGAATTATTAATTATAATTGTAGATTGTGCGTTTTACTATATTCCCACGCGATGTTACAAAAAAAGTTGCATATATTTTTTCAACACCCGTTGTATCGAAATCAAGTTTTTATTTTCTATATTAAGGAAAAATTACCTGTTCTTTTCAAAATAAAGTTTAGGTTATGATGTACATCGGTTAATACTAATCATTCAACAGGTGATGAGGTCCTAGGTTCACCACATGTGGTCAAAATATGGAAAAGATTTGTATTCTTGGGTTTTTATTTTTGTAATTTATACCATTAGATCGCTCCTGTATCAGAATTCTTCAAACACCTGTGTAGAAAATAAAACCACTGAAGTTAGAAACTCTCTTTGTGGCAGCACCATATTTATACACAGTGAATTGTTATTCCGCGAGGAAAATTAGTACTTACGTTTTACATTTTGTAATGTATACTTGCTCATCACATTTCGCCGTTTGCGGGCGATTGATTCAATACTAAAATCTGAGGAATTGTCAGTGTAAAAGAATTTATGGTGACTTTTTGTGGGGGTGAAAAATGCAAAGGGAAATTCGATAACGTTTACTTTAACCGTTTCTGTATTTTCATTTACCAGTGGAATCTTTTCAGAGGTGATCATTAATATATCTAGCCAAAGGTGGATATTTTTCACAAACATTTAGAATTTTAGCGATTTTCCTTTGAAATAACAACAACAATGCTATTAGATCATACGTCTGGCATCCGGGCAAGTGAAAACACAAAGGATGATGGTAACTCTTACAGGATACGTGATGCTAGGTGACGTCATTTTCCAAAAAAGTAAAATGAAACGAATATCCTTTATTTATTTTACTGCTTCATTTCTATCATCTTTATGGGTTTTTTATTGTTCTATTTTTTTTTGTGTAACAAAGCTGTGATAAAGACTGATTTTTTTTGCCTTGAAAATACAAAGGAAAATATCACCAACAACGCAACTTTTGAGGGCCAACAATGACGCCGACCACAAGAGACAAACAAGCACAGCGCACACAATAGGGCAAAGACACAGAGGACACCAAGACAATCAATACATTCACCTTATATGGTATCTCCACTATACAAGTACGACTCAAACATGTACATGTTTTATATGCATCTGTTTATACTCTAGTATTACAACGAATTTTGACCAATGTCAAATTAAAGAAAATGTACACAAAAAGTTTTATAAAAGCTGTTTATCGGGTTAGAAGTTAGAGGGTCCCTTTCACACTCAATTAAGACAAAGTCATTATTTAAAATATTTTCGACGTTCCCAAGAGAAAATATACAAAACACACCAATCACACCATAAGACACTGTCTACAATGTAACACTACATCGAAAACACAAAAGGACAACAATAACAACACATTTAGAAAAACTGAAAAAAGACCACATTTATTCATATTGTTTCATTGTAAAACGACAGAAGTTAGTGCTGTTGAATTTAAATTTTTTTTGAGTAAAAAATCGACAAAATATAAATGTATATTGCTTCTTTTTGAAATACCCTTTTTAATATTATTAAGAATGAAATATAATTTCTTTTTATTCAGTTGTTGACTGCAGCTAGCGCTTGTAAGAAAAAGTAGTGATGTAACAAACTTATAACGGACATTATCCAATTACAAAGGCGCATTAGTTTCCTTTTTGTCAAACTTTGGGTTTACTAGTTAGAAACCTATTCATTTTCACATTCCAGATCCTTTTCAAAAGTGACATTTTTTTCATAGAAATGCACCTTAATTTTATCAAAATGATTTGTAAACAAGCAATACATAATTTGTATTTAATTTTATTACGTTTTTACATCTTTTTTTTCAGAAAGATTTAGTTTGTACCCCTCCATCCATCTACAGATACTTCAGTTAATACCAACGGACCATTTTGTCTTGTTAGGGTTCCTTTTCTTATTCACTTTTGATTTACACATACCAGAATTTCTTGTTAGTACGACATAAAGACTTATTGCAGTGATATCTATTTTGCAAGGGTATATTGTCTGATTTTGCATCTATGTTAAACTTAAACATGAGTTTGACAATGTAAATATCTTTACGGGGGACAGTCAGTTTGTAGCATGAGCATGCAAAAATTGGAATGAAAGCGTTGTTTATAGAAGCGTGGTAAAGTTTTCAGCGTCTTGCTGGTTCTGTCGGGGTTGTATATCTGATCTCATTCATTTTGATTCTCTCATCAGGAAATCGTATCCCAGTTTGTGTAACATAGAAACCAGAGTAAAGAATTTATTTGCAATAATTTCAAAGCTTAAGAATTCAGAATGTCATATGTCAGCTCGCACTTGAATACAAATTCTAACAATGATATTTGGCTCCCCCTAATTTGTACATCAACACTGCTCTATAGATGCTATCTCCGGGGGGACTATAGCTTCCACTGTTGTCATCCGATTTGTATAGAATGGTGATAAAATGCAACAATGAAAACAGTCCGTCAAGTTGGGGTAATAATAAAGTGTGTTCAGTGATACCCCGTGCCCCCCAGTGAGGGGGTATCAAATTGCCCAACACTGTGATTTTAATGTTACAGGGAATACTTGATTTTATTCAAACTTGGCATATTTCTCTATGTCGAGAGCAAGGTGTATTTGACCTTTTGATTCTTAGGCCATAATAAAGTAGCGAAATACTTATTTTATTTTTTGATACGTCCCTCCGAGCTGAAATACCCCGGGATGGTATCGATTTCAATTAAATGACTCATCGCTGTAACTTACCTCTCTGTAGATGTCATCTACTGTTGCATGATCTGTGAAACAAGAGCGATGACTAACTTCAACAAAAAGTAACTCTATAACAATCATCATATAGAGGGGAAAGTAAAAAAAAGTAAAAAATTAAGCGAGCACATGTCCGAGAGGTTTGGGTGCTCTGTTCCGTTTATAGAGAGATATTTTGGTGAAGTTGTTGACCGTAGTTTCAAAGAAAAACAGGCCATTGTTTTGATCCAAGATTCTGTTGGTATATGTATATGATGCTGTCTGTCCTGCAGACTTTTTCATTCACCAGGGGCGTCTACACGGTCTACAACTTGTTCCCCTTGGGGATATGTTAGGAATTTCCTGTTCTGTAACCTGTTGACTTCGAATGTCTATACCATATGTTGTCCGTGTATGTCATACTTGTCATTGTCATTGCCATCTTATGCTGTCCTTTAGAGATTTTTTGTGGGTAATTGCAGTATCCTATTGTCCCCGATATTCATACGTTGTCCGTACATGTAAATGTCATCGTCTATTGACCATTCCATGTTGTCCTTTAAGGATTTGGTAGGAGACTGTCTTGGTTGTGTTTGTATGTTGTCCGTGTGTTTGTTGTCCAAAATAATTTTGTCATCACCACTGTCATCATAGATTTTTAAGGGATTTTAAGAGATCAGCACCATTTATTTGAAATAAAGCCTACGCTCACGCAGCAAGATACGCCCGTTGGGATTTTTTTTTCACAACACCAAAATATCTAAGTCCCATAACTCCATAAAGACATATCGGATGAACCTGAAAATCGAAAGGCGGCTTCCTCTCCAAAGTCTGATCACAATGTACAATTATCCTGAAAATCTGTTGACGCATATTCAAGTTATTGCGTTCCATGCACCTATATTTTGCCCTAAGCTTAACATGTATGTGCATATAACCCCCCCCCCCCCCCATTACACATAATTTCTGGATAATGTGACAAAAATATTAAGAATCCATTAAATGAGTGAAAGAACATCCTTTCTACTTGAAGTATACAAAATTTCAAAACATTTCGATCAAAAATAGATTTTTAAATAAATTTTAACTATTTTAGTATATTTTCACTGTATTTTAAAATATCTAAGTCCCATAACTCTGTAACGACAAATCGAATGAACCTGAAAATCGAAAGGCGGCTTCCTCTCCACAGTCCAAACATGATGTATGAATATATCATGAAAATCTGTTGACGCATATTCAAGTTATTGCGTTCCATGCGCCTATATTTTGCCCTTAGCTTAACATATATGCGCATATAACCCACCCCCCATTCCCATTACACACAATAGCTCAATTATGCGACAAAAAAATTAAAAACCTGTTACATATGTCAAAGAACATCCTTTCTACTTGAAGTATACAAAATTTCAAAACATTTCGACCAGAAATAGATTTTTAAATAATTTTTAACTATTTTAGTATATTTTCACTGTATTTTAAAAATCTAAGTCCCATAACTCTGTAACGAAAAATCGGATGAACCTGAAAATCGAAAGGAGGCTTCCTCTCCACAGTCCAATCATAATGTATGAATTTCGTGAAAATCCGTTGACGCATAATCAAGTTATTGCGTTCCATAGGCGGACGGACAGACGGACAGACGGACGGACGGACAGACGGACAGACGGACGGACTTCGCCATACCATAATACGACCCGTCAAATGACGGGCGTATAAAAATGCATACTGTTTAAGAGACTCGTGGTGTTCGGTAGTTCTATAACATATAACCTCGCAGCAGTATACCGGAGTCTTATAAGCAGGACTAGGTAGCCTAATGATATCATATGAGTATGTCCCCCTCTTGCTCTCTTTCAGGTCCCCTTGTTTCTAAATTACGGTGTATGTTCAGATGTCGATATTTTGTATATGTTTAATACTTTTACTATTCCTTATTAATATCATGATTACATTTTTGGTTAAGCCCCTAGGTGAATAAAAATGTAATCATGATACTAGAAAGGTTTCTTGTTGCGGTTGCAACAAGAGTGTCTTCCTCCTATACAATTTTTGGTTTGGAAATATGAAGGACGTCACATTACATGTATTTATATTATATATTTAAGTTTTCAAATAGCAGTAACACTACCACTTTTTGTGTGTAAATTCTGGTTTGTAGCTGATCTCTTCTAAATTAATCAACTGTTTTAAAATCAAATTGTGTATATCGAAATGTATTTATGAAATGCATATTCATCATTGCCGTGAAATCGGAATTTGAAAATCTCAACACTGCTTTTCTCGAGTCGGACTCGGACTACCAATTTTAGTGTGCGCCCGATCTGTTGGCGTGAAGGTGTATCGAAATACCCAACTCAAAATTTCGATGCTCATATCTTTTCAACAGTAAGAGATAGGAAAAATCAGAAAGACTAAATAAGACAGATATATGGATAAAAAATAATAACATTGAAATTTTTAGGAAACTTCATAAGCTTAATTTTTGTTTACTATTATAAGCAAAAAAGTTTCTTCCTCCTATGAACTTCTGAATTTGGAAATTTGAAGGACGATGAAGGACGTCATCGTAATAAATCGTTACAGTGTGCATCTAGCATTCATATCTTGCATGGCTGTCGACTTTCAAAAAGAATGGAAATTGTAGATAGCAAAATACGAGATATTTAAGCTTACAAATAGCAAAACATGAAATTTTCGGTCCTTTTGAGTAATTCGACGCTCCCGTCAAATATTTGAATCTACTAAAAAACATGATAAAAAAAATAACAGAGACCAAAAATAAAAAAGACCAATCTAGCTTTTACTCCAAACGTAACGTTGGAGAACTTTCATTGTCCTAGCTTACAGGGTTCTTGAGAAATCGCTGATCCAATTTTCCACGGTTACGAAAACAATAGGTCTTCCGACGGAAGTCGGAAGACCTAATTAATGTAATGTCCATTTCTTTCTGTAGGAATCGGATTACATACCTATACTAGTATGTGGTATGCTAATCGATCTCATTTCCACATTTCACGAAAAAATTCAGAAATTTTTGTAATATTTATCATTGAATTAAAGGTTTAATAAAATTTTCATTTAGATCGTATCATATGTTATCTAAAAATGCCTCAAAGAAATTCAGAAATACAATTTGGTTAATTGCTGTTTATCAAATGAACGAAGCTATTAATTGAAATTTAAAATTTTTTATGTACATAGACACAATCTGATGTTAAGAAAATTTGTAATTTTTCTCAAGAATGTTTCTGAAACTGGAAGCTTCCTTAGAACAAATTTTTGTTAGCTTAATTTCTTGTTCCATAATGATTTTCAAAAAGGGAAAAGCAAGAAAACTTGTGCAAACAGCCTATTGAAGAGTGCTATCACTGACAGATGATTGGGCGGATACCACTTGAGAGCTCACAACAGACCAATTATAAGGCATAAATATGGAAAACACCCTTCAGAAGTTAGCCAGATTTGTGTTAGAAATACAACAATATGATTCGTCCCTAGCCGATCATAAAATGAATTGCTGAGGTGGCCAGGGACCAACTATTCATCGACAAACAGGAGAAAAGGGAAAGCAATAAAATTACCATGGCGTCTTGTCTCTGCATTTATAAAACTATGTATTTCCTTGCGTCATGAAGTAGAATTTTGACATTTCTCTGTAGAGAAAGGAGTATGTCAAAATCAAGTGAAATGTTACTGGTAAAGGCAGATTTGGCATGCAACATTACGTTTGGTACACGATGACAGAAAAAATGTCAAGAAAGCAACATCATGTCATGAAAGAGTCCAAGTGCTAAAGGAATGTGCCATGTGCCAGTGTACCAATGACACAATATACACCCCCCCCCCCAAAAAAAAAACACGATACCCTGTGAGAATAAAGACTGAACAAGAACGTTTATGTATAATATCAGTGTATATTTTCCGATTCGAGCAGTTTTCTATCAAGTTCCATGATATCTTCATGAACCAGCAAAATGAACGAATGGACAACTCGTGTAATGTAATAATGAAATTCCTTATAACATGTGAATAATACTATACATTATAAGAAAGAATCTTAAATTCATTTGAATGTATGTTTACTAATCATTTAATTTCCATTGTCATTTTCAAGAAACGAAGATTCTGATTGGCTGAGCATTTATCCCAATATTATGATTATAATGTGATTAAGAACGTACTTGGCTGATGCGCAAAAAAAAAAAAAAAAAAAAAAAAAAAAAAAAAAAAAAAAAAAAAAAAAAAAAAAATTGAGTAGAGCGACAGGGTTTTGGAAAAAAAAACCAACCGAGTCTTGTACGATCCGACAAGATTTGGCGACAGTTCGTTATGGAGTCTCATTTATATCGTTAGTCAAAGCGATACATCATCACACTGCATAGGAACAGAGACCTCTTCCCGCACGCCAAATGGAAATACATATATGTGAATAATGCTTCTTACCTCTTTTAACATCCTGTTTTATTTTTCGAAGATAGTAACAATTTCTGTTCTCATTTTCGCGTTCTTTGTTTATTGCTTTTGGTATTCTGTTTTTGTTTTTCATTTTTTGTTGCTTCTTTTTTCTTTTCTTTTGTTTTTTGTATGTTTGTATTTTTTTCCCTTTGAGATAAAATATTTCGAGTGGAAAGGAAGATGTCCACCAATTCTTAAATGACAAGCAAAAATAGCAGGAAATTCAGCAGCAAAAAAGCCAAAGACGCTTAATTGTAGGCACAAAAAATAATTTTCTCCTTTCATATTGCATTTCAAAATGTCTGTTTTGATTAATGCACTTTTGTCTTCGAATTCATATAAAAACAAAAGGCCATTTCTGGAAAAAGTTATGAAGATTTCAGCTGTCGGAAATGTTGCTGAAAGGGGAACATATAGATTGATCACAGTAATTTTACAAACGAATGCATAGATTAATTTGATATCAGGAGCAAGGCAGAAAAATTGTATATTTACATCCTCCTATCGAAGGAATGCATTGTCTGGGCTGGAGATGACTTTTGTTGAATAATTCGATGAAGAGAGATTTAGATTTCTACCCAGTCATTTTCGTCATAAATCGTGCGAGAAATATTTTGTCAACATTTGCTAGAAACATTAAAATTTCCGTCTCCAGCTATCAGTTTTCAGCCATTATATCATTCTGTCTTATTAAATTATGTAATGATCAGGAACCTTTTGTCTGAGCAGAATTGAGTCATGATGTCAGCACGATGCGGTACACTGTTTATGTTACACGGTGTGATTAGAACGCTGTATTAACGTTACGCGGTTACAGCGGTGTGGGTCGCGTGTTACCACAATACCTTAGAACGGGAGATTGTGGTGACAGATATCTTGATTCTCAGATTCATAGTTATCTGATTTTGCAAAGAAAAGATTAGACATGGTGAATAATCCATGTCATTTTAATTCTGTAATGAAGGAAAGCGTTTTAAAAAATATTCCCATCGAATGCTCAGTTTGTTCATTTTGGATTTATTTTGTTCACAAAATTTCCACTTGATTTTAATTAGCGGTATTGAAATAAAATACTACTTGATTTATACTTTAAAGTGTTGATAAGGTTAATTTAAAATTTGAGAAATAGTACAATTGTACACAAAATACTAGACTGAATAATCCAGTTTCCTGGCTGCTGTTACAAGACGGCTGCCAAGTGACTGGATTATTCAGTCTAACAAAAATATCTTCTCGACTTTGAGACTGAACATGTTGTATGAAACCAACAAATAGATAAACTATAACAATAATAAATATGACGTACTTATACGTCAATTTTCGGTAGAAATGAAAATACGTTCACGATTACTAAAACACTCCGAAATAAAATGGCCAATAGGAAGACATGTTTCAAACAATTCGTCTTTCCGATTGTAAATTTTTTTCAAAATTTCAATAGATATTTATTTATTTATTTATTTATTTATTTATTTATTTATTTATTTATTTATTTATTTATTTATTTATAAAGTCGGTAAACTCCGTACGGCGGCTTCGCCTAGCATACAAAGCAGACCGCCCATACCGCAACGCCACGGTGACAACCTTTTTTTATTTATTTATCTGTCTATTTGTTTGTTTCTTTCTTTATTCATCTTTACGTATTTATCTTTATTTATTTTCTTATTTATCAATTTTCATTCTTTTTCTTTATTTATCTATATATCAATTTTCAATGTAATTCAGTTTTTTCAACATTATCTTCTTTTTAATTTATTTGTTTTATTTTCATTGTATTTCATTCGTTCTATTTTTTTTATCAAACACACCTGAATTGCAGAATGTCGCCTCTAGTTCACGTGTAGTTTTTGTTGGGGATTCAAACTGTTATTGTAGGAGCTATAAGCGCAGATGGACCCACAACAGTCTTCATACCTGACAAGATAGCATAAACCCCCTACTCCCTATACACTTAATTGAAGGTCACAAACTGCAGTAAAAACTCAATTAATTATTGGTCTTTAATCAAATACCAAATCTTATAACTTTCTGAAGCTTCCATAAAAAGTTTATGTTTGTCCACCTGTACAAGTCAAGCTGGGCAACCACGGGGGCCGTGCGCTGGTTCACAGATCAGAATAAGGGACTCGCCGAGCAGTGCCAAGTTTTATTCTAGGGTATATTTAATTGTTATTTGAGTGAGCATTTTTCTTTCACTCGATAATTATATACCTTCCCATGAAGACGTGAATTGGAATTGTGGGTAATTATAGGCTGAGTTTAATCCCTTTTCCATCACCGCCCCTATTAATGGTGGATACAAGGTTTAAAGTCAAGCAATTCAGGGATAAAGAAGTATAAAACAGTCCTCAATTCACCACAAATGAATCACAAAAGGAGCATTTAAAAAGTCATGTTTTCAATTTTTGAAATTGTTTCTTGTCATTTCAGTTTCATACAATAAAACTCAGTTCTATTTCACAGAAATATCTGTAACTATATATACAAGAATATTTTTTTTTTATGTTTTCTAGAATGTGTCTCTTCACGCAGAATGCTGTTAACTCGCTAACTCATCTCTAGCTGTATCAAGATTATACGATTTTAACAAAATTGAAATTAAAATATCTATCATAAGTTCTTGTTACTTGCACTTTGACGCAATATATTTTTTAAACCATATCATTTTATAGAGCACATCTGTCATGAGGGGCAGATGAAGTTTCTGTTATATGCATTATAAGTTGACGTTCTCCACCTTACAGTTTCACCATTACATGATGGCGTGACAGAGGACCGTCAGGCTAAGATTCGGGGGGCTCGCTATAACGCGGGTTCACCAAATTAATGGATATAAAATCATGTCTGCGACATCACTTTTGAAAACTGCCCGCTTCCTACATATTTGGGAATCAAATTTTATGCAGTTGCATCAATTAAGTAAAGCGAAGAGGGTATTTGGAGACCCAGGTGGGCCCATGCGACCAAAATGTTTGTAAATAGTCAAGAAAAACTACATTATCAACTTAATACCTGAAATCTATAGGCCTGTATTATTTATCTGACACAGTACTGAATGCAATAAACACCTGTTCAAAAGAGACGTGGGATTGTTAGTCTAGCTGTTAATTCTTACAGGCCATTGGTAGAATGATGTTACAGAATGAGGTTCTATTACCTACCTACTTGTGAGACCATATAAATAAAGAAGTCTTTAAATTAACTTTAGACGTATCCCATTTATTACCTTTGATGTTTCTTGTAATGCGACTCGTTGCATAATTTATCTAATGTAAAAAGGCTAGATGATTAACAATATCTTTACACACAGATGTCTGCTGAAATTAATATTCTTTATTCAATACATTCCGTGTATTTGCTGCGCCATCTAGCTTACAGAAACAATGCTTTGAATTTTCTGACCAATAGTTGCAAACTCCAGCAGTGCTGTCCCTCCCCTACAAAATTGTTGTTCTAATTTGCATTGCGCACAATCTACCTTGCATGTGATTCAAAATATGATAAAGAAACGGTTTTATCATATGGAAAAAGGACCAGATACTGCCTTTTCCCCTTTTTATTCGAAAAGACCATAAAACGAGCTCAACTCTAAATGCAAAAGCGACAGTATTCATTCATTGAAATTTCGTAAACATTGTCATAGTATGTTTCAAAAGTTGAGAAATGAACTTACAAATTTGGACGAATACCGCACAATTATCGATAAAATAAAGTAGTAAAATCAATCTACTTTTGCCACTGATCGATGTTTGCCTCTATCTAGTTTTTCGTGTTTTGATATTCTTTCTGTATCAAAGATTTTATTTCCTTCCTTGTACTCTACCTCATGGCACTGTTGATGAATTCCGCTAGACTAAGTGCATATGGGTGTCTTGCTTAAGAGCTTTTCCATATCATTGTATTTCTTTGTAGTTTAACTCGTGTTTTGATTTTCGATTTTTTAGAATCAGTTAATAAACTGAATAAAAATCCAAAAATCACGTTCCAAAGGCATACAAGTTCTTGAAAACTGTAAAACAGAACTTCCTCGCGGGAAGAGAAAAAAGCGGACAAACAGACGGAGACAATAACACGGCAAAAAGCAGACAAACAGACGGAGACAATAGCACAGCAGAAAGCGGACAGAGAGACGGAGACAATAACACGGCAAAAAGCGGACAAACAGACGGAGACAATAGCAAAGCAAAAACCGGACAAACAGACAGGGACAATAATACGACAAAAAGTGGACAAACAGACTGAGACAATAACACAGCAAAAAGCAGACAAACAGACGGAGACAATAACACGACAAAAAGAGGACAAACAGACGGAGACAATAACACGACAAAAAGAGGACAAACAGACGGAGACAATATCACGGCAAAAAGCGAACAAACAGACGGAGACAATAACACGGCAAAAAGAGGACAAACAGACAGAGACAATAACACATCAAAAAGCAGACAAACAGACGGAGACAATAACGCAGAAAAAAGCAGACAAACAGACGGAGACAATAACACAGCAAAAGCATACAAACAGACGGAGACAATAACACAGCAAAAAGCAGACAAAGAGACGGAGACAATAACACGACAAAAAGTGGACAAACAGACTGAGACAATAACACAGCAAAAAGCAGACAAACAGACGGAGACAATAACACGACAAAAAGTGGACAAACAGTCGGAGACAATAACACGACAAAAAGAGGACAAACAGACGGAGACAATAACACGGCAAAAAGCGAACAAACAGACGGAGACAATAACACGGCAAAAAGAGGACAAACATACAGAGACAATAACACATCAAAAAGCAGACAAACAGACGGAGACAATAACACAGCAAAAAGCAGACAAACAGACGGAGACAATAACACGGCAAAAAGCGGACAAACAGACGGAGACAATAACACAGCAAAAGCAGACAAACAGACGGAGACAATAACACAGCAAAAAGCAGACAAACAATCGGAGACAATAACGCGACAAAAAGTGGACAAACAGACTGAGACAATAACACAGCAAAAAGCAGACAAACAGACGGAGCACTAACACGGCAAACAGCCGACAAACAGACGGAGCAATAAGACGACAAAAAGCGGACAAACAGACTGAGACAATAACACAGCAAAAAGCAGACAAACAGTCTGAGACAATAACACGACAAAAAGTGGACAAACAGACTGAGACAATAACACGGCATAAAGCGGACAAACAGACGGAGACAATAACACGGCACCACATAAACACGAAGGACAACACTATCAAATGGACAATCTCCGGAGTCCAGTGCAAGACCGGAATTTATTGTAGGTGGCGTTGTGAAATGCACAGCGCTGTTAAATTCACAAATATAGTTTAGATTAAACATATTTAAGATTACATTTCTTTCTTTGGATCAGAATTTAAAATGAGAAAATGTAGGTACAATACCAATAATAAAGAAATAGAGATGTTCACAATAATTCAGAATGTCATTCCAGTTATCCAAAAACCAGGCAAATAATATAATTTCGTTTGGAATCTGCTATTAGAAAATAGAAACACAGTGAACAATGAAGACTACCACACCGTCAGCAGTAAGAAACATAGAAACACAGTGAACAATGAAGACTACCACACCGTCAGCAGTAAGAAACATAGAAACACAGTGAACAATGAAGACTGCCACACCGTCAGCAGTAAGAAACATAGAAACACAGTGAACAATGAAGACTACCACACCGTCAGCAGTAAGAAACATAGAAACACAGTGAACAATGAAGACTGCCACGCCGTCAGCAGTAAGAAACATAGAAACACAGTGAACAATGAAGACTGCCACACCGACAGCAGTAAGAAACATAGAAACACAGTGAACAATGAAGACTACCACACCGTCAGCAGTAAGAAACACAGTGAACAATGAAGACTACCACGCCGACAGCAGTAAGAAACATAGAAACACAGTGAACAATGAAGACTGCCACACCGTCAGCAGTAAGAAACATAGAAACACAGTGAACAATGAAGACTGCCACACCGACAGCAGTAAGAAACATAGAAACACAGTGAACAATGAAGACTACCACACTGACAGCAGTAAGAAACATAGAAACACAGTGAACAATGAAGACTACCACACCGTCAGCAGTAAGAAACATAGAAACACAGTGAACAATGAAGACTACCACACCGTCAGCAGTAAGAAACATAGAAACACAGTGAACAATGAAGACTGCCACACCGTCAGCAGTAAGAAACATAGAAACACAGTGAACAATGAAGACTACCACACCGACAGCAGTAAGAAACATAGAAACACAGTGAACAATGAAGACTGCCACACCGTCAGCAGTAAGAAACACAGTGAACAATGAAGACTACCACACCGTCAGCAGTAAGAAACATAGAAACACAGTGAACAATGAAGACTGCCACACCGACAGCAGTAAGAAACATAGAAACACAGTGAACAATGAAGACTGCCACACCGACAGCAGTAAGAAACATAGAAACACAGTGAACAATGAAGACTACCACACTGACAGCAGTAAGAAACATAGAAACACAGTGAACAATGAAGACTACCACGCCGTCAGCAGTAAGAAACACAGTGAACAATGAAGACTACCACACTGACAGCAGTAAGAAACATAGAAACACAGTGAACAATGAAGACTACCACGCCGGCAGCAGTAAGAAACATAGAAACACAGTGAACAATGAAGACTACCACGCCGTCAGCAGTAAGAAACATAGAAACACAGTGAACAATGAAGACTGCCACACCGACAGCAGTAAGAAACATAGAAACACAGTGAACAATGAAGACTGCCACACCGACAGCAGTAAGAAACATAGAAACACAGTGAACAATGAAGACTACCACACTGACAGCAGTAAGAAACATAGAAACACAGTGAACAATGAAGACTACCACGCCGTCAGCAGTAAGAAACACAGTGAACAATGAAGACTGCCACACCGACAGCAGTAAGAAACATAGAAACACAGTGAACAATGAAGACTACCACACCGTCAGCAGTAAGAAACATAGAAACACAGTGAACAATGAAGACTACCACACTGACAGCAGTAAGAAACATAGAAACACAGTGAACAATGAAGACTACCACACCGTCAGCAGTAAGAAACATAGAAACACAGTGAACAATGAAGACTGCCACACCGTCAGCAGTAAGAAACATAGAAACACAGTGAACAATGAAGACTACCACACCGACAGCAGTAAGAAACATAGAAACACAGTGAACAATGAAGACTGCCACACCGTCAGCAGTAAGAAACATAGAAACACAGTGAACAATGAAGACTACCAACCCGACAGCAGTAAGAAACATAGAAACACAGTGAACAATGAAGACTACCACACTGACAGCAGTAAGAAACATAGAAACACAGTGAACAATGAAGACTGCCACACCGACAGCAGTAAGAAACATAGAAACACAGTGAACAATGAAGACTACCACTCTGACAGCAGTAAGAAACACAGTGAACAATGAAGACTACCACGCCGACAGCAGTAAGAAACATAGAAACACAGTGAACAATGAAGACTACCACACTGACAGCAGTAAGAAACATAGAAACACAGTGAACAATGAAGACTACCACACCGTCAGCAGTAAGAAACACAGTGAACAATGAAGACTACCACGCCGACAACAGTAAGAAACATAGAAACACAGTGAACAATGAAGAGTGCCACACCGTCAGCAGTAAGAAACATAGAAACACAGTGAACAATGAAGACTGCCACACTGACAGCAGTAAGAAACATAGAAACACAGTGAACAATGAAGACTACCACACCGTCAGCAGTAAGAAACATAGAAACACAGTGAACAATGAAGACTACCACACCGTCAGCAGTAAGAAAACAACAAAGAAAAAATTAAACGTTCTGCAAAGAAGCAAAAATAAATCCGTAATAGAGATGAGATCAGGTGCCCGGAAAGAGTAAACATCTTCTGTTTGCAAGCAACACCCGTCACTTCAGTCATGACGGGTGTTGAACAAGTATTAGCTTTTACAAAAAGCTTGCCGTAAGTTAGCTGACTGTACATGTTGTAAAATTCTAGTTAGAAAATGCGTTTACCAATCGCACATTTCCTGGCTTTTCCGCGTTTTTCCAATTCAAGTGACGGAAATTTTCGAAAATCTGCGATTGTTATAGGACGTATCGGCTCAAAGACTTTTCGATACAAATTTCGGAAGAAAATACACTGATGCGATATGACTTTCATTTGTCAGGTCATATAGGCTCTTAAGCTGACCTGGTGAGAGAATCTTATACACAGGTTCTGAATAACCTAGACGGATATTTGCATTTTATGCAATTGTCAACCAATCATATTGCCAAGAGGTATTCTATCCGTGCAAGTAGGTTACGAATGATTACAGTATACCGTCAGTCGTGACTGACGGTAATGATAAATTTTTTGAAGGCTATTAGAATAACTCATTTTTGATAATATTTTCTGCGTAAGATTCAACACTTGATATTTGTTTTTAGTAAAATTGATATATTTTTCTTCTTCCATGTATATTTCATGTTTTGGAAAACTTCCATCGTGAATATTTCAAGTTTTGACATTCTTTCGTCAAAGTGTTTCATGTGAGTTTTTAATCATTTGCTTGGAATACTACGTCTTCACGTCTTTCGGTATTTTTGGACATAACTTTCACAATCTTTGGAAATATTTCATTGTTTGGATTGAGGACCACTAACGAGGGTTAGTACCCGAAACGTGCATGCCTGGTCAATGCCATACTTCTTTGAGCGATCGGTTACCTAAAAATCAATTCCTTTCAGAAAGGAGCTCGACCGGGGAGTTTGGGTCAATGCTGCAAATAAGTATGTTTTTAAATGATGCTATAAATATTTAGCAGGATGGATGGGATATAATGCTTAGGTGTTGATATGATTTAGGTGTTTTGGTATGTTTTTCTCTAATGTTTGATTTATTATTTTTGTTTGAAATACATTTTATGGTTTGATATTTTCTCTGCATTAATTCATGTTCTGTATAGAAGTGAAAGTAAAAACCCCTCTCCGAATCAGAATTAAAAAATCACCGTAAATGGATATATACAAAATCAGAAAAAAAAGCAAAAAAAAAAAAAAAGAAAAAAGATAATTATTAAACCACAGCCAAAACATAAAGTGAACTCAAAGTGAGGACGAGATCAGGTACGGGGGAAATTCAGCAATTCATGCTTGATAGCTTAAAGCAAATTCAGTGATAGTTTTAACCTAAAATATGTCTCAGTATAATAATGTCAAACGTCTTCAAATTCAATAGCATCATTTAAGAACACATAAATTTACAGCATGGACCAGACATGCACGTTTCGGGTACTTAACCCTCGTCAGTGATTCTCAATATAAACAATGTAATACGCCCAAGGAATATGACATTTTTAAAATATGTCAATAAACAATTAAATACCAAAGGACTGATTTATTTCTTTGTATCGCCCAAAGAAAAAAAAAAATAAGTCGTCGTTCACAAATTCATTCCCGTGAATGTAATTGATGCTCACATATTTTTTATATCATGTCTATTTTTGGATATTTTTCCTATACTATAATTTATGATTATATTGTCTTTTCTTTGTAATAATTCCTCTTTTGTCTTTAGTATTGTGTACGTTTGTATATTCTTTTCGTAGTATAATTCATGTTTGGATATTCTTTTCTGTTGTAGAGTTCATGTTTTGATATCATTTTTTTCCTTAAGCATAATTCATGGCTTAATTATGAATTATGAAATGTTTCAATTATTTTATGTTACTAGTATTTCCTTTAGCTAATTAGTGCTTTCATACTATCCATGAATATCTATTCTAATAACATTTTCTATTATTCTTGTATTCTTATGCCATCACTGAGAATTCCTTGTCTATTGCACAATTAATTGTTAATGCACCAGACACATGTTTGGGATAGTAAATCCTCATCATTGGTACTTATTGCCAATGTGATTTTCAAATTTTTTGATTTTTTGAATTTTTATGTATCTACGTAGCAAAGAGTGCGCAGCTCAAAATTTCCCAGTTAAATAAAACCTTTGACCAAAATAGCATTGGGAGACAGTGCTAGGATGTTAACCCCCTTTAATTTCGATGATATTTTTGGATGAAATGACAAGTTGCCGAAATAACCATATAAAATATCATGTCAAATTGATAAAGGGCCAAAATAAAGTTTCTTTCAGGCGACGGAGCTGGAAAGAAGTAATTATTACATTTTTGAAAACATTCAACTACAGGGAGCGAGTTTAAGCTCTACGCGCTGCGAAAGAAAATAAGTGTTGATGAGTTTCAGTTTCGTGTGTTAACATCGACGGCGGGTGCGGTTAGCCAAACCGGGGATGCTTACTCCTCCCAGGCACCTGGTCCTACCTCTAGCTTGCTTGGGGGTCCGTCGATGCTCAATTTGTTGCTCTATTGTGAGTGCTATTGAGATTGTTATCAGGAATAAGATGGAAGTGTTCTATAAGTTTAGTTTCAACAATAAGAAGAGAAGTAAAATTGACAATTTTAAAGATGCATTCTCTGGTATTCTTGACGTCGTTTTCGAACTGATCATCTACACTGCATTCTTATATATATGCACAAACTGACGCACATTACATGTGCATAAATGCACCTGCTGTGTGTTGCATACCCGTAATAAAACACAAATTAAAACACTTATTCTCTATACCATGTTTAAAAACGATTCTATGACATCTTTCATATTGAACAATTGCTCTGAATTTTGTATAAAACCCGTAAATTGTTAAAAAAATGAAAAAGTTGAATTGTGATAAAATGTAAGGGCTTGAAAGTTAGAGCTTACACTAACCCTATATAGTAGAGCGATCGTTTTAAAAAAGAAGCTTAGTTTTTGAGTTAAATCAACTTACTCAACACAGGCCCTAATCTGGTCTTAACTTTTAGCTGAATACCCCTGCTTTCAAGAACAGCTGTCGTTTTTGGTCATATTTTGTTTAAATTGGGTAAAAAGTAATAAAATAGAGAAAAATTAGAACGAAATAGTTATCGTTTATATCCTCTGTATTCCTTTATTTAGTTCTTTTTTGTACAGGAAGTCAATTCATGCATTCGATATATAAATATGATACAGAATTGATTTAGAGGTAGAATCGTTTCTCCTATCTCGAAAAATTGCAGTTTTAAGCAAATTTCTGTGAAATATGAAGAATCCGTGATTTTCTTCTCTAAAGCCCCGAGACTGATTGTTTTTTCGAAACATATTCATTATTTCTAAAGCCTTTTTATTAATATATTTTTTCTAAAGGGTTTATATGCTTCTGATTTAAGCGTCATTTCTCAAAGAAGATTCCATAGATTAAGATTCGGTCGAACATGTGTCACAGTTTCTATCAAATTGTATATATATATATACTAATAGATATATTTGATAAAAGTAAACAGCAGAAAGTAGAATAACATCATTCTGTTGACAAATACACAAGTATAAATATGTCGCGGCAAGACCGTGTATAGAGACCCGATTGTAACAAATTGAAATTAAAGTACGTGAATTTAAAAACTGTGCATAAAGTCTATAAGATAACAAAAGTGTCTTTTGGCATTTATTTAAGTGATGCAGAGATGTCAAAATATATGTTAAGTACATGGGTCAGATTTTGGACATTTCGTTCTCTTTGTTTTTAACATTGAGATATGCCTTTGGCTAACGTTGTGCAATTTTCCCCTTTTATCATCTGAAGTTACTTTCCGTTCAAATCCGTAGTTGTTACAAAATTAAGTGGGTGCTTTTCATGATGCATTTCGGTTCCTGTTTTATCCTGATTTTCTATTTTTGGTTTATGGTTTTCTGAATTATCGATTTTGTACGGTGTATTGGGATATGGTCATTAGGTCTTCCGACTTCCGTCGGAAGACCTATTGTTTTCGTAACCGTGGAAAATTGGATCAGCGATTTCTCAAGAACCCTGTAAGCTAGGACAATGAAAGTTCTCCAACGTTACGTTTGGAGTAAAAGCTAGATTGGTCTTTTTTGTTTTTGGTCTCTGTTATTTTTTTTATCATGTTTTTTAGTAGATTCAAATATTTGACGGGAGCGTCGAATTACTCAAAAGGACCGAAAATTTCATGTTTTGCTATTTGTAAGCTTAAATATCTCGTATTTTGCTATCTACAATTTCCATTCTTTTTGAAAGTCGACAGCCATGCAAGATATGAAATGCTAGATGCACACTGTAACGATTTATTACGATGACGTCCTTCACCGTCCTTCATATTTCCAAATTCAGAAGTTCATAGGAGGAAGACACTTTTTTGCTTATAATAGTAAACAAAAATTAAGCTTATGAAGTTTCCTAAAAATTTCAATATTATTATTTTTTATCCATATATCTGTCTTATTTAGTCTTTCTGATTTTTCCTATCTCTTACTGTTGAAAAGATATGAGCATCGAAATTTTGAGTTGGGTATTTCGATACACCTTCACGCCAACAGATCGGGCGCACACTAAAATTGGTAGTCCGAGTCTGACTCGAGAAAAGCAGTGTTGAGATTTTCAAATTCCGATTTCACGGCAATGATGAATATGCATTTCATAAATACATTTCGATATACACAATTTGATTTTAAAACAGTTGATTAATTTAGAAGAGATCAGCTACAAACCAGAATTTACACACAAAAAGTGGTAGTTTGATTCCGATTTCTAACCTACAAACCTGTTTGAAAACTTCAATAACTATATTTTGAACATCAAGTTTAATTTCTAATTCTAGCAAACGTTCGAACATAATTTTCGGTTGGTTTATTTACAAATTGATGAACAATTTCTCCAACATTCTTCCCTCCCCTCGTTTTTCGAAAACAGTTCTGTTTATATTGAATGATGTCGCCATGATGGAAATTCAAAATAAACTTTGAAAAAAGGGAAGGGGGGGGGGGTCCAAATTTGAACCTGCACAGCGAGAACCTCATGGTATTTATATATATATATTGAACGTAACTTGTTATTACCATTTCTCTTCTCAAGAAAATTGGTTCTACAGCTACGAGCTCGCCTTTTTTATGGGGGAAGGGGGCAGGAAGAATTTGCAAAAAAAAAAAAAATCCCGGCTCTGAAAAATGCTGAAAAAAATATTCCGGCCCAAAGGGCCGGCAATTTTTTTTTCCCGGACCATGCAAAAGTAAGGATACATTGCATGATATGGAAATTTTTGCTGGCCCTTTGTGCCAGACAATTTAAAGTCAAAAAATTAATTAATATAAATACAAACTGTTCACATAGCTGTATCTACCAGAGACCTAATACGCATAGGCACAAAAATCTAGAAAAGGTTCTATTTAAACATCATACAATCTGTCTGAAATTCGCTAATTGCAAAGAGACATCTGAAGGAACGGTTATTAACTCATACTCTGTAACAGACATTTACAACATTTGACAATTTGTTTAAATCCGGCCCGAAGAACCGGCGAAAATTTTTCTCCGACTCTGGTAATGGCTGAAAAAAAATGGCCTGCTCAGCAAATTGCTGAAAAAATTTTACCGGCTGGCAATAGAATTCCTGCCCCCCCCCCCCCCCCCCCCCCCCCAAATCAAATGGTTGCTCACCAACAATTATCGGTTTGAAAATTTAATGTTACTGCTATTTGAAAACTTAAATATATAATATAAATACATGTAATGTGACGTCCTTCATATTTCCAAACCAAAAATTGTATAGGAGGAAGACACTCTTGTTGCAACCGCAACAAGAAACCTTTCTAGTTATCCATATTTTTCACTGAGTCAGAGAACAACGTCTTTAAGTAACGTTTTTGTGTTGTCACACCCGTTTAAGCGGTGGTCACAATCCGCCGTACGTGCACGTACGTGCTGTATGCGTGCAAAAACGTAGGCAAACCTTGGGTATCCGTACGGTGTCCGTGCGTTATCAGTACGTGTCCCGGCCTCCTTGTGGATTTGGGAACACGCAGGCAGGACGTAGCAGTTTTAGTGCATACAGAACTTTCGCTGCGTCCTGTCTGCGTGCTGCCTAAGAATTCAACAAGAAGTACGACACGCACGTTGCAAGTACGTTGCAAGTACGTGCAACGCACTTTCGACGCAAGGAAGTGCTAACTTCGTGCGTTAGCAGTACATGTCAATTCGACATCCTTACAAGAACGTAGAAAACGTACGGAGAAAGTGCGGTGTAAGCAAGTTGCACACAAGTCATAAGTACGTGCAACACATGTAACCATCCATATAACCGTGCGTAACGCACTCCTTCCTCCGTACTCTTGCCACTTCCTGCCTTGCGTCTTCAAAAAAAAAAAACCAAAAAAAAAAACGAAGCACACGTAGCCTCCATAAACACGCATGTCATAACAGCACGCACGGCGGGTTGGGACCAGGGCTTTAGCGGAGGAAGAAAATGCAATGATTGCCATGATTGTGATGGGACCGTATAGGCAGCTACGCTGCTTATTTAACTTGAAGCTGTAAAAGTAAAATGCAATGCATATTTCCTTATTTTGTTCTTCACAAAATCTTTTATCTAACTTAATTATTTTTATAATTGGGCGGACAAAATGCTTGCATCTCGCAATATTGGAAACTATCAGAACAGAGATAGGACAGAATGAGAAAAAGCATTGTTTTCAAAATAAATGACGAAATTTGTCGTCTTCTTCAAATTAATACAATGCTTTAAACACACAATTACATGTAAAAATTTGACTTGGCTATAGTAATGTAGTGTTTAACTCCGTAGTATCGAGGAAACATCTCCTAGTTTATATAGAAGTGAATTGCTAATTACAAAGTGGGGGGGGGGGGGGGAGTTTTAAATGCCTGTAACTCTAAAGTTTTTCAATCGACCTCTATAAAACTTTCCGAGAAAGACATTAACATATTAAAATATTGTTCTTTTTGAAAAAATTTTACGTTTGAATTAATATATTCGAAATTCAAGCGAAAGAATGGAATTATTCCATTTTACCATTTATTTTTGAATTTGTTCTCATTCATCCATGAAAATCAATTTGATCCAAAAAATTCTTTCGACTTCTATAAGCGTAATGACATTTATTTGGGTTACCTGGACTATCCATTCGTAAAAAGAAGTTAGTGACAGTGCATGTATTTTATATATTGTTTCATTTTCGTGCGTGATCATCGACGGCGGGTGCGGCTAGTCAACAGGGGATGCTTACTCCTCCCGGGCACCTGGTCCCACCTCTAGCTTGCTAGGGGTCCGTCGATGCTCAATTTTTTGCTCTATTGTGAGTGCTGTTGAGATTATCGTCAGGATCTTCTTTAACTCATTAGTTTTGCTATAAAAAAAATCTATGATTTTGAATTTACTAATTTTCTGCTGTTCTCTGAAATTACAGAAATTCTGACCATACGATTTTTTACGACACGTCAAACTGATGGTCCACGTTATATTCTTTCGTTTGATATCAAATT